>CM035344.1:24230109-24530108 GCA_020226455.1 Prunus salicina
TTATCGTCCAAATTCTGGACTCTCTGTGTCAGGTGCTTCTTTGTGTTCTGTCCAGCATAAGAATGTTTAATACAGTCATTTCAGTTGTATTGATTATGTGACTTTTGGATAAGAAAAAGTTTATGATAATATTGCCAGTAATATCATAAAAAATAAATAACATTGCATCTACCGCAATAACTTACAGCAACATTCAGCAGTCCAATCAATGGGTATGAATAAAACATTGACATGATTGTTTTTGACTTCTTATAATGTGTATTATAAGACCGAAGCATGCTCCAAAGTACCTACAAGCAACAGAAGACATTTGCTGAGAACCTATATTTGTAGAAATTGAAACAGAAGCATTACTTAAAATGAACTAGAGAATCACTACAGTTAAGCAAATCCAAACCATGAGTGAACATCTTAGCACTAATGCTCTTAGGATAAAGGCTTCTTGTTTTTTAGGAAACGGAAATTACCACAGAAGAGAAAAAAATGAAAGATGGATAAGAAGTTCATGCAAAAGCTACTCCTGTATTTAAAGAAGATAAGGTTGCACGACTAAAAACTCACCCCAATTAAGACAAATACACCAAACGGAATATCCCTAAATTTCTTAGACAAAGATGCTCAAAGAGAGGTTAATCTAATATGCAATAATTGTCATCAAAGATTCTTCTCACCACCCAAACAACCCAACTGCACAATGCCAAGTAGTAGTCTTCATATTCACACCAATACCCAGAAAATCTTCGACCAGCAGAGAATAACAGTTTCTTGGCCAAACACATTCTGAAACCTACTCCAAATTGGTGAAGGAAAGAGCAAAGCAAGGAAATATAAATACCAATCTCACAGGCTTCTTTGCACAAGACACACCAACTGGGAGATAAGTATATAGTTCTTTGTATTTTGGGGTAGCATATCACAAGTATTTGATTTCCTTATGTGCAACATCTGCCAACTTTACAGTATCAAACTTATGTTAAAATATCGGTATTCTCATAAAACTTACAAACTCCACAGTCACTTTTGGAGATATCCTCCACCTCAAGACATAATCAATTTATATAGTTCATTCAAAAATCACATTCCAAAACAGAACAAACAAATTCAGATCATTGAATCAAGAGACCATTGAACCAAATAACTGTGTCTCTTTAATCGTTTTTTTTTTTCAAAATAAAAACCTAACTCAATAATCCAATTCAATAAGCAATAGAAAATCTTCAAAATCATTGTAGATTGGACAAGCGTCAAGCATAATATTCCTTAAGACAAACTGAGAAATATCTATTGCACAATCCCAAAATTTTGGTTCAAAAAGTTCTTGTATAATCTCACTGAAATAACATTCTCTACACAAGCTTAAAATATAGAGAGAGTAAATTTTAAATTAAACCCACAATTATGTTTCAACAAATTTCTGTACAATCTCACCCAAATTTGACTTGGAGGGACTTGAACTCACATCAAGTACCAAAAACCCAAACCCATATATGAAATTGAAACAAGGAGAAGAAAACCCAAATATTTAGGAGAAAAGCCAAGCTGGCTACCTGAGACGCCATCTCTAGGCATGGAGGTTGAAAGAGCCGACAGAGAGTGAGAGATGGAGGTGGAAAGATCGTCATAGCTGATGTGGGTTAGGGTTTCTGAGGAGGTGACAGTGACTGTCGCCGATGTGGGTGCGAGCGAGAGAGAGAGAGAGAGAAGAGAGGAGAGGAGGGGAGATTCTATGGTGGAGGTGGGTATAACTAAGAGGAGATAGAGTTAGAGGAGATTATATGGTTGAGGTGGATTTTGTGAGGTTTGGGAGAAGGAAGAAGAGGAAGAGGAAGAGTAACGACTGAGAAGAAAAAAAAAAGTGACAGATGGGCAATAGACTGTCAATAGGGAGTTTTTATAGGGGGTATTTGTGATTGGATTTCAAAATGGGGATATTATTGAATAAATTAGGTGAGCCGGGGGCAAAGCCGCCAATTTCCCATATTTATACACTTGAGCTGCCGCCATTGTCCAAGTTGGTGGACTAGGCTTCTTCTCCTAGTCACTACTTTATAATATTATTACTTTATTACAAGATCTTTATTAGGACTTTTCTAGAGTTTACAATAATCATCTCTTAAAGATTGACTTTGTCAAAGCTAGTGAACTTTCTTGAGTTTTCTAATTTTTTTTCTAGATTTTTCTATATTCTTCAATTGTGTATTAAATTTAAGACTCCTCCTTAATGCACACTTGGAGCTATATTGCTAGATATTCTAATCTTGTTGATGCCATATTCTTTGCTCTTGCTGATAATTGAGCTGCAATCTCTGTCTTTCGGTCATTGCCGATGCTATTGATATGCCAATTTGTGTTGTCTTTTTCTGATGGTGCTGGACATGCATAGAACACATGCTCGTACTTATCATTTTCTTCTTGAATTGACCATCTTTTACTATATGCCCAAATCTTTTGCAGTTCCAGCATTTTGGTATGCCTCAATACCAACAATCTTTCTCTTGGTGGCTTGTCTTTTTGCATACTTGACACGGAGGATAGTCTTTCCTTTCCGCAGTTTCTCTTTTATTTTCCCAATTATTCTTGGGTTCATTTTCTACTTCTCTAGTGTTTTCATCATCTTTAGACTTCTGAGACCTTAAATTTAGTTTCAACTGGAAGGCACTTTCTACTGGACTTTAATTTCACCTACTCAATCTTTTTTCATATGCTTCCAGAGAGCCCATTATTTCTGTCAATGACAGACTAGTTATATCTTTTGTCTGTTCAATGGCAGTTACTAGTGGATCATACTTATCAATGAGACTGATAAGTATTTTTTTCTACAATTCTTGAATCATAAATATTTTCTCCATAGGCTCTCAATTGATTGATTATTTCTTTCACTCTGGCATAGTAATCTTGTGAGGTCTCAGAATCTTTCATTTTAATGTTTTCAAAATCTCTTCTCAAAGTTTGTTGTTTAACTGCACGTACCTTGGCGTTTCCTTGAAACTCCTCCTTCAAAGTATCCCATGCTTCCTTTGATGTTGTGGCTCCCATAATCCTTGGAAAAATAGTGTCATCCAAAGCTTGTTGCAGCGCAAATAGAGCCTTTGCATCCTTCTGCTGATCTTTCTTTAGCTGCTTTAAGTGTTCCATAGTTGGATTTTTTGGATTATTGAAGTTATTATCAACTATGTCCCATAAATCTTGAGACATAAAATAAGTCTTCATTTTGATGCTCCAGAAATCATAGTTTTCTCCAGTAAAGATTGGAAATGGGATAGAAATTTGGCTAGCAGTAGACATGATAGAGGACTATATTGAACTCTTACGCCCGAGATGATCGAACTTTGCTCTGATACCCCTTGTTGGGTTTTAGAGAACAAAAGAGTGATTTTATTTATTCAACAATAGATGGGTACAAGGCTTTATAGAGGACTGGGCTTATTGGCCTTCAATAACTAGAAACTGTTTGCTAGGCTTATTAGGCCATCCCCAATAGGGGCTCTATTTGGGGCTCAACCACCACAAGACTCCAACATTTACAAACTTTCTCTAAAAAGGCATCCCCAATGGTACAAATTTGGGGCTCTAAAACTTAAAGTCTCACCGGAGTGGTAGCTAAATGTGTAACCTTGGTTGAAGCCCTTGAAACTGAGTGGGACCCACCAAGTGAAAAAGTTGCAGCCCACTTTTGTTTGATTTCCCACTTGCTGCCGAATTGTACATGATCAACTTGGCTTGAATGTTGCATGTTGGCTCACATGCATGAACCAAAATATTGCAAAGCTGTTTTGAATAGCTCTATTCCAATGTACATGATCAACTTGACTTGAATGTTGCATGTTGGCCCACATGCATGAACCAAAATTCAATTGTTTCAACACCTATTCCAATGGTCAACAATATGCATGAACCAAAATATTGCATAGGAGAAGGACATCACCATGATTTCCAAATCTTGTCCGAATTTTGATTTTGATTTTTTTTTGTTGAAATGTTCACATAAAAAAAAACTAACATAAAATGAATAAACATTAAAGCAAAATAGTTAACCAAAAAAAAACCACGTAAATCAAATTACATCATAAAAAAATATAAAGCCCGCCATGAATATATAGAGCCTCCCATTGTGGGAGAGATTCCTTTAGAGCCCCAAAGATTTCATCGGAGCTCTAAATGGGGCTCTATGAACCATTTTTAAAGCCTTAATCATTGGGGATAGCCTTAGCCTTTTCACTCTTTGCTGGCTATTTGGCCTTTTCTCTCTCTCCCTCTTTTTTTTAGCTTTGTACAACAGACTACATCTATTTATACACTTGAGCTGCCGGCATTGTCCAAGTTGGTGGACTAGGCTTCTTCTCCTAGTCACTACTTTATAATATTATTACTTTATTACAAAATATTTATTAGGATTTTTCTAGAGTTTACAATAATCATCTCTTAAAGCTTGACTTTGTCAAAGTCTATAATTTTTTTTTTTAGATTTTTCTATCTTCTTCAAGTGTGTATTAAATTTAACACGGTGCTTAAAACCTTAACCAACCGTTAAACCCCCAGAAAGAACCCAACTAATTTTTGCTTTTCAAATTCGTTCTCGTTACGCGCCTTCTTCTTTCTCTCTCAAGTACTCTCTCTGCAACTATTATGATTTTTTTTTCATTACAAATATAATCGACAGAAAATAGTTTTCCTTCAATCTTCTGTGGCTCTTGTTGTATTTCTCCCTTTACTTTCTATGAATTTTACTGAAAAAGATTGGATTTTTCCTTTAAAAAGAGACCACATATAAATTGGGTATGTTTTCTTTGGATGAGATTGAATTGCTATGTGCAAGTTTCTTGAGGATGGAATGAACCCTTCTTTTTCTTTTTTGTGCCCTCTTGGTGTGTGATTGTTGGAATTTTAAAAGGTTTTAAAAATTTAACCATTTTATTTATTTAATTATTTTGGCTGTTTTATTTTATTTATTGTGGGGGTTATAAATATTGAATGTTCAGGTTTTATTTCTGATTGGTGAATGCCTTAATTTTTTGGTTGGTGAACTTTTATGGTTGGTGAAGGTTACATGTTTTGGATGCCTATAAAAGGCCACTCCTCCTTCACATTTGAAACACACACAATGAACCACAATACACTATCAGAATATCACATACACATTCTAATTCTCTCCTTTTCTACTTTTACATATATTCTCTACTTTATATTATTATTATTTTGGGCAATGGTTATGTGACTTGGATACCTATATCTGTCTATGAACGTGCTCATAGCGGATCTTGAGTTTGTGTACAAGGGGTCGTATCTTGGAGTCTTGTAGACCGTCAGTACCTGCACGTAGGGAGGCTACAAAGGCTTTAGGACAGCGTCTTTGACATGCTTCACCGTACCAAACTCACCTTCTTACTTATTATTTATTTTGTTTTACTTTATTTCCCTATTATTTTGTTTTCTTCAATTTCATTATACCTTCAAAGCTTTCCAATTTGGTTATATGTTATTTATAATATAAATATTTTGTATTTGGCTTTACGGAAAGAGGAAAACTATTATTTTTCACAACATTTTAAAGCCTTTGTAGGTTAAAGTTGTTTTCTTCCCGTATTGCTAGCTTTAATATCTTTTAACTCTTTGATTGAAGCGTTTGCATTTATATTGGATTTTCAAAATGAAAATTACGATTTATTTTGGGTAGATGCAGTTTGAAGCTTTCATGTTATCTATACAATTTCAACTGCTTTAAATATTGTTGGTACATTTATATGTTTATAATTTTTTGCTAACGTTTGGGAAATAACTGCTAGTGTTTGAAAATAAAAACCTACAGACTAATTTATGTGGTATTATTATTATAGCTCAACGTATTATTATTTTATTTGGTGTATACGTTTTCTACAACAAAAGCTAATTAATGACCTTTGAAATAATGAAAAAATATATATTGAAGTGAGCTATGTTTTTCTAAGTTACTATTTGTTTTAAATAGCTCGTATTATTTCATTACCGATTACTTAATTATTACTTATTAATCAATTTATGGTGAAACGTTCAATGTTGAACGGTTGAAGTGTTTAAAAACCAAAACGTTGAAGTTTTTTCAAAATCTTTGGTCTGATTTTTTTTAATTGAAATTTCAAAGCAAGTATATATATATATATATATATATTTGATTTTATTGTGTTGGGCCTTTTACATTTGGCTTCATTCATTTTGGTTGCCATCAATCTTCCTTTATATAATGGCCCTTTATAATCGTTTTTTAATATCGTTTTATTGTTCTCAATTGCTAAAAAGATCTGCTTTACTTTTGGAAATCCTTCATATCAACGTGAGAAGCAATTATAATATATTCTTGGCCGTAAAGTTTATTGTTTGCAATTATAGTTTTTTAATGTTGGGTTTCTATACATTATCTTTATAGTTTTTTGTCAGTTTTAGTTCTGGCCTATTTGTGTATTCAATTTTTATATTGATTCTTTATTTTCATTTATAGCAATCAATTTTTGCGAACACGTGGAGAGAGTTTATCTGATATTATTGCAACTATTATTGAGCCTAATTATTCTTTATTGTGCTGGCTGTCATTGCTTTAAATTTGGGAGAAAAATGAACCGTTTTTTTTAGTATAAATGCATTAGCTAGTTGGTTGATACATCAATGTTGAGAATTAGAATTTTTACATTTATGAAGAAATTAATTTTGACTATTCTATTTAGTGCATATGCATATATTTTCAAAATTTTCATTACTCCCATATAATGTGCTATATTGAAATCCATTGTTGGTACAATTTATTTTGGACGTTAATTAGTTTTGAGATCCATTGTTGCCATTAACGTTAATTAGAAGCTTTGCAACGGCCATTTCTTTGACATAACTGTTTTGTACCTTGGTATTACTTTCAATCATTATTTTGGTTGCTGTTAATTTCTTTTTATGACTTCATTTCGACTGGTCTTTCAAATAAGGCAATTTCTTATTGTGATGGTTATTTTTAATTGCTGAAGGTTTTATTACAAAATCCTTTTTGCTGAATCAAAGTATTCATTAATATTTTTTTCAAACCGTGTAATCAAACCACATAAAACTAATATATATATATAATATCAGTTTTATTTTTTAAGGTTTTTTAGGTTTTAGACATTAAAAAAATTTCACTTTTGGAAAAAGCCAAAGCTTTTTCAAAAAAGACAGAAAAACCGTTCAACTTTCAAATCAAAGACATGCAAATGTATTGGATTCCTTAGGAAATCTAAAAATAAATAAGGGTATTTTTGTCCATTTTGGCTTCTTTTAAAAAAAATTTCTCTCCTTTGGCTTTTTCCAAAATGTCCCATATATTTTATGTATTTAGTGGTTTTACTATTATATTTATTATGCTTATTAAGATGACATTGAATTGGCATTAGAGTACCAGCCGTTAGATTAGCTTTATGTGATATCAAACTTGAAATTGTAAGCATGAAGTTATTATTTTATTTCGATTGATTCGTTTTATTTGTAATGGAAAATATAATTTGAATTTAGTGATTTTGGACGTTAGCTCCTTTTGGTTACAAAATTAGTTAATTGCTATTAACTTCTTTTGAAGCTTTTGCATTGCACATTCAATTACGAGATTATTTATTTATTTATGCAGCTTTAGTTTCAGAACCTTAATGTCAATTTCATGACATTTAGAGCTTTTATTTTGGCAGTAAAATTGTTGATACTATTGGGTGATTATTGCCTTTAATGTTCTGAACATTTAAGCAATTGAATTACATCTTTGTTTTAATGTCTTGGATTCTTTTTAAAGTTGCCCACGCCTATATATTTCCATTGTGCAATCCTTCATATTAGTTACTTGAGTTAATCTTGATACAAATATATATTGAGTGAACTAATGTTCTTTTGACTATAAAGTCTTGACAGCTGCCACATTGAGTTAATTGCCATGAAGTGTACATTGTGAAATCCTCCTGAGAAAACTGAAATAAAATAATAAATTATATCATTGTAAGTGGCATTAATTTTGAGTTTTGGTGTAAGGCTTTCACTATTATATTTAATTTTTTTCTTTTGAGGCTTTCGATGGTTTCACTGTTATATTTACAATGACAATCAAGATGACTATGAGTACATATCTTATGAATTTAAAATTAAATTTTGGTACAGTCTTCATATATTTTGAGAATTCCCTAATTTGTGGGGGTTGAATTTTCCTTAACTATGTGGGTAATTGTTGGAATTTTTGTGGGTATTTCAAACACAAAATTAATCTTAATACTTATTTTATATTGAATTAAATTTTCCAAATTTTGAGTGATTTGATTACCTCTTTAAAACTGAAGTTATTTTATTATATAAGTTTTCATATCTCCTTTTATTCAAATTTATTCTATTTTAATTAGAGCTCAAATGCTTACGTTATTTACGTTTTGATAATTATTAATATTTTTATTTTAAAACGTGTGGACCAATTTGTGGAAGTTGAATTTCCTAAATGGGAACTTTAGTACTGTAATTTCATTTGTTACTAACATTAAGCAATTTTTGCTTTTATACTGAAAAATATTAGATTCATTTATGTAGGCTTTCCTTCTCTCTTTCCCATAATTTTTTGTGTGTTTTCAATTTCTTTATGCTCTCATGGGAAAGATTCATTTAGTGACATAATAATTTTTATATTTTATTGGCAAACATATTGTGTCTGTATGAAATTTGTTTCATTATGCCAGTTCATTATGAGACTAATTTATCTTCAATTTGATACGAAAATATTTGCAACTAATGATGATTTTGGTATACAATTTTGGTAGACTTCTTATTGTCTTATAGGTTCATATTAAGAATCGACAAGATAAAATTTCAACTTGGATATGTGATCATGATTATAGCCGTTTGGAGTGCACAAAAGGGAATAAGGGTATCTTGAAATACTCAGTGTTTATAGTTAAATTTATTTAATGAATTAATTGTTATATTGTTGTTCATAAGTGGTAGCAGGTGTACTCAAAGTTTTATGGACTTGAGAGGTACTCTTGATCAGAAGATTTAATGTATGATGTATTTCCATTATACTTAACTATATACCAATGCGTATTTAATTTCCAATTATACTGAGGTGAAATCCACTAATTATTTGTGTGCAAGATTGTGTAGGAAATATTTTAATAACATGCAGGTTTAAAGCGCGCTAAAATGGAGAACAAAGACATGATCTATATTATTTATGCCTTGTGAAGGCTAGTTTTGATATGCATGCCTCGTGGAGGAGGCTATTAATGCATAATGTCGAGGGGGATGTGCTTAAGCCCATAAGGGAGTCACCTAGGGAGATAACCCAACTTCTGTGATTGGAGATCCCATGAAGGAAGTTCAATGCGGTAGAAACAATCCATACTGCGTGACTCATATAGCACTCATAAAACTATGGAGATATCCTTGAGATATTCTTCTGCCCATCCCTAAGGCAAAAGTGCTATTTTATGTGACGTCAGGAAGGGATTTATCCCTGAATGAGTTTCGAGGCGGGCAAACTCCCGCAGGGTGCAGGTCACATGTACTCTTGGAGAACTCACCTAAGTGAGAGACGTCGTGAGACCGCGACTATGAGAATTGGGCTATTCTCTAGTAACTCTCACGAGAATCAAGATTAGCGCATGGCCATAAATAGCGCTACCCCGCATCCAAGTCTCAACTAATACTATGTGTGTGATATGTCAAAGTTTGGTCAAAGGTGCCGAGTTCAATACTGTGTACACTCAGGTTCCTCAAATGGAGACTATCATCACTAAGTGAAGGTTCAAGCCCGGAAGGCACCTACACCTATTACATAGTATTATATTGCCCATATATATTATATATTTTTCACTGGTTTTTCGTCATGGTAAAATTTTGAAAACCTTGTGGGGGATTGTTGGAATTTTAAAAGGTTTTAAAAATTTAACCATTTTATTTATTTAATTATTTTGGCTGTTTTATTTTATTTATTGTGGGGGTTATAAATATTGAATGTTCAGGTTTTATTTCTGATTGGTGAATGCCTTAATTTTTTGGTTGGTGAACTTTTATGGTTGGTGAAGGTTACATGTTTTGGATGCCTATAAAAGGCCACTCCTCCTTCACATTTGAAACACACACAATGAACCACAATACACTATCAGAATATCACATACACATTCTAATTCTCTCCTTTTCTACTTTTACATATATTCTCTACTTTATATTATTATTATTTTGGGCAATGGTTATGTGACTTGGATACCTATATCTGTCTATGAACGTGCTCATAGCGGATCTTGAGTTTGTGTACAAGGGGTCGTATCTTGGAGTCTTGTAGACCGTCAGTACCTGCACGTAGGGAGGCTACAAAGGCTTTAGGACAGCGTCTTTGACATGCTTCACCGTACCAAACTCACCTTCTTACTTATTATTTATTTTGTTTTACTTTATTTCCCTATTATTTTGTTTTCTTCAATTTCATTATACCTTCAAAGCTTTCCAATATTTGGCTTTACGGAAAGAGGAAAACTATTATTTTTCACAACAGTGATTAGATTCGTCTGAAGAATATGAACGGAAAGGCGATGAACCAAAAAGGGGAAATTTTTATGTATGGATAATCCTATATCTTTATGTACGGATAATCCAGATGGAAAGATTTATGAGAAGAAGTAGAAGAAATGGAATAAGAAGAAAGGGAAGTTAGCTAAGAAGTCTGATCTCCCATGTGATGGTGACAAGAAACTTCCCATCTGCTCCCGTGATGGGTTTCCTGATCATACCCAGAACTGTTCATCAGTTGGTATTCAGAATTCTAATAACTGTTCAAAGATGAGCAACCATGGGTCTGATGAAGTAAGCAGTGATAGTTTTCTTGAGGATCTTCAGGTCAGCCAACCCTGTGTACTTCAATGCAGCAAGGTCGAACTTGAAGATTCTAATGGCAGTGTTTGTGAAGATAACAAGACTGGTAGTGGCAGACACGATGAAAAAGAAAATAGATTTTTTTGTAAAGAAGTGGCAGAAGAGGCAGCGTACTGCTAGGGATCAACAAAGGCACTGGGTCAAGGAACAACCAAGTTACAGATATCCAGCTGTAGAGAATAGTGTCTGGGTTGAGAGCATGGTAATAGTTTGGAAGCTAATGCATTGGTTTTTTCTGGACACAACACAGTAGTGCTTATGGGAGAACGCCCCGGAGAGTATTGGGTGAAGCACCACAATGGGTTGCTTCTCAACAGAGGTTGAACTGCAATGGTAAAAAAGGACTTGGAAATTGTAGAGCAAACTTCTTTGGGTTACATGATATAAGTTTGTTTCATATTTAAAAAAGAATTTTCACAGGTTCCTTTTGGCATGCACTACTACAAAAATAGAGATACAGCCAAAAGAATGTTTTACAATGATCATCATGTTGCAAGTCATGGATATTAACTCTGAGGAGGAAACGGGGTCGTTGGGGAGGTTGGGGTCGACAGAGCCCCAGTCGGCGCCATAGAGGACGCTCGTGGGGTGCACGTGGAGGAGTACGAAGGGGCGGAGGTACTCTAGGCCTGAGGTGGCCCTGGCCCCTCCAGAGTTTGTTCTCAACACAGTAAAGCTTGGGTTTTAGTTCATATATTTAACAATGCAAACCATATAACCATTCTAATGGCCCCCCCAATTGCAATCCATAAATAACTTCATTTATAATTATATGTAAATTGTTTGTAGGCCCATTACACAACTGACATAAAAAAAAGGAAGTATTAATCCTCTAATAATCAAACCGGTGAGCCAAGGGAATAGAAAATAGTTTGACAAAAAAAAAGGGGAATAGAAAATAAATAGTTTAAAGGGAAATGAGATTTTATCAGTAGACTTCTCCGTTTTGATACATGAAATTAAGTACAAAGTTCTAAAAAATGTCCATTTTTTCTTATATATATATTATTGATGTAAGATTGAATTTTTTTTTCTATACTTGTATTACGGTTCGGCCCCTCCACACATACAATCCTGGCTCCGCCACTGTCGACGGAGTCCCCGGGCCGGAGGTAGCGGACGGTGAAGGCGCTCTCCTCGCTTAAATCGACGGCAATCACGACCTTCCGCTGGTCCCCGCCGGAGGCTGTTGGGGCTGCGCTGGTTAGCGGGAAGCTCGAGGAGGAAGGTTGGATGTGTACGGACGGTGGTGGGTTCATTGTCGGCAATAACGGATTTTGGTACTAATTTGGCTACTTGTTGGGATGATCTGCTATACTATTTGATGATTTTAAATATCCACACAAAAAAAGAGAGGTTGATTTCTATTTTAGTACGAAGGAGGTTCTGGTTTGGAAGTTGGAGAGTGTTGTTGCTTGCTTTGTCATGCAATCTTATTAAAATCAACAATGCTCATGAAGATTTAAACATCCTTGCAAGTATTGATTTATAATGGCTGTAAAGTCTCATGTCCATATCCACCCAACCTACTCACTATTTTGGTGTTGGATGACAAAGACGATATGCTTAGCGTACCCTTAAAAAGGGTAAGAACTTATGTGAACTGAGGATAGCACTGTTTTGTTATTTCTGACCAATTACAATAAGTCAAGTAAAAAAATTATCATGTGTGACATATTGTGAGTGGCCAAGAATGTCCATGCATGTAAGTGGTAACTTGGGTGCTTGAGGAAGTAATGCACTAAAGAACCGAAAAAAGACATCACAACACTTCATTTCTGGTTTGTAACTTATGACAGTGATCGATTGGTAAGAAATTAATTTTGACAAAATCCATTTTTATTATTGTGGAAGAGTTTGCAGTTTTTCGGTGTTGTGGGGCATATGGCCCAATAATAAGAAACAACCGCTTCTAAATAGCCCTGGCAAATCTTCTAACGGAGAAGTCCTGAGACAATAATACCATGACCTTTTTGTTGGGGTCTGAATAATACCATGACCCAGTAGCCCAGATCTTTACTTAAAAGTTTACTCGGCAACAACATGAGATGAGACAGCTTAAAATGGCCAGCCCAAACAACATGGAAATATAACTAGGAGGCTGACTTGAGAAGTTCAATTCCACCAATAAATTATTTAAAATATTTAAGTTTATTGATTTTCTCGCATTTGTTGATAATAGGATTGAACCCTCAAATAAGCTGCTCACTCTAAACTCTTCATTATAATTTTTCCATGGCTTGAGGCACCAAATATCATCTCAAATTTTATGGTCACTAATTTTTTGAGAATATGCCAATAGGTCAGTAGTTCAATACTAAGAGCATTTGCGTGCATATCAGTAATCATAGGTTGAAATCCCAATGACACCTTCCATTCACCCTTCCAAACTTTGACAACAACAAAAATAAATAAATTATGGGAAGGTAACATGAAAATTTATATGATTTGTCACATCATCATCAGTAGTATGGTTGATTTATATTTTGGGAAATGCTAGCAACTTTCTATCTAACCTTCTCTTTTGGACATTTTCTCTTTTCTTAATGACATGTGTCATTTTCTTTACACTTAAAATAATGTCATTAATACTTGAGACAAGCAAACTTTTGTTTTCCAAGTTTACCCTTATTAAATATAGGACCCCTTAAATATTGACTTTCATGTTTCCTTCAATTTATCCTTTATTAGCCTCTCCGCACTTGCTTCAACGCCTGCGAGAGGCAATTTTTTAAAAAAAAATTAAATTTATTTTAGAATTAAAAAAGGATAATGGGTAATTGTGTTCCATAAAAATATGATTCATTATCTGATTTTTCTTTCAATTTTAATTTTTTTAAATATGAAAATATGTGAATTTACCATATTATCCTCATTTAATTAATAATTTTAATTCTTAATGTTTGGATTAACAAATGGAATTTTTTGGTATTTTGAATGTTTCACCATTCTATACCTTTTGCTTTATATATATAAATTTTTTTTTACAATTTTCTTATTACGTTGTTAAAAAAAATTAATTTAAAAGTGATATATCATATATTGATGAAGAACCACGCGTGTGGTGAAAAATGCAAATTCACGTGGAAACAAACATGTATGAAAATGCCTGGGTCTTGGATGCATGTTGATGTTGAATTCGCTGGAATGATGCAGTTGTTTTTACCATCTCATCCATTTTCACCATCTGGAACTAATTTTTAGGTTGTTTCCTGCTGATTTTTTTAAATAAAAAATCTGACTTTTTTTTCTTATTTAATTTTTAATAAGATGATAATTGAAAGAAACATAAAAGTCAATACATTTAGTACGGATAAATTAGGAAAACAAAAGCTAGCTTGTCTCAAGTATTAATGACATTGTTTGAAGTATAAGTAAAGTGACACATGTTATTAGGAAAATGGAGAAGGTCCAAAAGAGTAGGTTTTTTTTTTTTTTTTTTAATCAAATAGAAACTTCATTAGATCAACTTCAACGGTACAATCAAAGGCGTCAATAAGACATCTAAAATACCAATCCCAAGAATGCAACAAACTAACATGCTAAAAACACAATTAACACGGACAAAAGCAGCACTAAAACTACTAGCTCACATCACCACAATTAACCATAAGCCCAAACAAAGCCCACAAACCCAACATAAATCCTAAAACAACCCATGAGCCTAAATGAAACCTACCACCACCATCTAATGAAGTGTCGTCGCAGCCACACTTACCACTGCATCCATAACAGATCTAGGGAAAATATTATTTACAACAATTTACCTGCACATAAGAACGAACAAATAAACAAAAACAACAACTTTGTCAAAGAATAATTTGGTGATTTGCTAGCATTCCCCTTATATTCATGCTGCATGTTTGTTAATAAATATCCCAAATTGATCATTCATATATACAAATTGTAAGTGACATTGAGGCCCCCAGTGACCTATCGAAGATTATTAATTAAACCTCCCATGCTCCTGCAATAATGCACAAGTAGCTAAAAAAGCTTGACCAGAGGTCAAGATAGAACCTAGCAACAAGCAGGGCTGCGATGAATGAGTCTTTATTATTGTACTTTTCCCTTCAAGTACTAAGGTTGGTTTCAACATTTATCACAAAAAAACAGATGGAATGAACGGCTGAGATTGCTTCCGTATGAACCCAACCAGTGATGATTTTCTATCTGATGAACCGCCAGCCACAAGTTACATTGGTTGGAAAAATATTTGCCTCTGCCCGGAAAGGATACAAATAATTACAACCACTACCCAAATAAAATAAAATTTTAAAAAAACAGCAATAAAGCACAGATCTAGCAAAGAAAGTGATTTGTGTAGCCTTTTCAACACGGCAAAACAAAAGGAAAATCTAGCCAATGGGTCCGAGTTTCAAACTTTTTGTTCATCTGTTGGTGGGTAGATAGTAGAATTGGTCATGACTGAATTCTTGTTGACTGTTGAAGAAGGAATATAAATAGCGGCTCATTTCTATATTACCATAATAATGAAACAATTGAAACGCAAATTGATTGACTTGGTCCATTGCGGCTGACAAAGCTACAAATTGCATCAAACTCTGTTCATATATGGTTTTTGTGATCCAATCTTATTGGATGGTTGGTTGACCACATGACCTGAGTTTCTCCAAAGGTGACAAAATTTTACTTGCAGGCAGAAGAGTTTATCTTTGACTTTTTGCCGCAAATGGGCACGATGATGACTTTGCCGCACAACTGCCCAAGTCCAATCTCCACCAAATGACCAAAACCATGGGGTATACTAGAAAATTCAAGTCCTCTCTCTCTCTCTCTCTCTCTCTCTCTCTCTCCTTTCTTTAAAGTTTATGTTCTGGGTGCAATACAGTATCTAGATCTTGTCTGCAAATTGGTTTTGTGCAGCCATGGATGCCAAAACCAAACAAAGTTTGGTGCTTTTGCTTTGCTTATGCCTACATCTCAAAACCCATGTTTGCCTTGCAGCTGACACCATCGCTGCAAACCAACCTCTCTCTGGTGATCAAACTATTGTCTCTGCAGGAAAGGTTTTTGAGCTGGGTTTCTTCAAACCAGGTAATTCTTCAAACTACTACATAGGCATGTGGTACTCTAAACAACTAGTATCTTTGGAGACCATAGTTTGGGTGGCAAATAGGGAAACACCAGTTTCTAATAGATTTTCTTCAGTCTTGAGGATCTCAGATGGTAATTTAGTTCTCTTTAATGAGTCCAACACTCCAATTTGGTCCACAAATTTATCCTCCACCACCACCTCAGGTTCTGCAGAAGCAGTTCTTTTAGATAGTGGAAACCTTGTCTTAAGAACTGCTGGGTCTAATGCTAATACATCAGAGCCTTTGTGGCAAAGCTTTGATCATCCAGCTCATACATGGCTACCAGGAGCTAGAATTGGATTCAACACTGTCACCAATCAAACCTTAATTCTCACTTCATGGAAGAGTTCAGAGGATCCTGCACCAGGTCTTTTCACTCTTGAGCTTGACCCCAATGGAAGTAATGCATATCTCATACTTTGGAATAGGTCTAGACAGTATTGGAGCAGTGGACCATGGGATGAAAAGTCAAGTATTTTCAGCTGGGTTCCTGAGATGAGGCGTAACTATATCTACAATTTCAGCTATGTTACAAACAAAAACGAAAGTTATTTCACCTATTCTGTTTATGATCCCAAGACAATATCTCGATTCGTGATGCATACCTCAGGGCAGATTCAGCAACTCACATGGTTAGAGATTTCCAGCCAGTGGAATTTGTTTTGGAACCAACCAAGAAAGCAATGTGAAGTTTATGATTTATGCGGGGCATTCGGCAGTTGCAACGAGGTAAGCACGGTCGCCTGTAATTGTTTGAAAGGTTTTGAGCCGAAGTTGCAAAGGGATTGGAATTTGCAAGCTTATTCTGGTGGGTGTAAAAGAAAAACCCCTCTGCATTGTGAGAATGCTACTAGTGCTGACGGGAAGCAAGACCGGTTTCTAATGGCTACGATGTCATTGCCTGAAAATAAGCAGTCTGTGAACGTTGAGAATATTGCTGGATGTAAATCAGCCTGCTTAAATACTTGCTCTTGCACTGCTTATGCTTATAATAGCAGTGGATGTTCAATTTGGAGCGGAGACCTCTTCAATCTGCAACAACTCACCTCAAGTGATAGTCAGGGAATAACTTTGTACCTCAGACTTGCAGCTTCCGAGTTTCAGAGTCCTAAAAGCAATAAGGGATTGATTATTGGTGTTGTGGCAGGCTCAGCTGCTGGAATAGCAATTCTCTTAGGGCTTATTGTGGTTGTAATCTTGAGACAAAGGAAGAGAGTGACTGGAATGGGAAAAGCAGTAGAGGGTTCATTGGTGGCCTTTGGGTACAGAGATCTGCAAGATGCAACAAAGAACTTCTCAGAAAAATTGGGGGGAGGAGGCTTTGGTTCTGTTTTCAAAGGGACCCTGCCTGATTCATCTGTCATAGCAGTAAAGAAGCTTGAAAGTGTCAGCCAAGGAGAGAAGCAATTCAGAACTGAAGTGAGCACAATAGGGACAATTCAACATGTCAATCTTGTCCGGCTTCGCGGGTTCTGCTCTGAAGGTACAAAAAGGATGTTGGTCTATGATTACATGCCGAATGGATCATTGGATTCTCACCTATTCCATGATACGCGTCCAAATGTTTTAGATTGGAAAACAAGGTACCAAATTGCTCTGGGGACAGCAAGAGGGTTAGCTTATCTTCATGAGAAATGCAGAGATTGCATCATACATTGTGACATAAAGCCAGAAAACATTCTTTTAGATACTGAACTTGGTCCAAAAGTGGCAGACTTTGGCCTTGCAAAGCTTGTTGGAAGAGAGTTCAGCAGGGTCCTGACAACCATGAGAGGGACAAGAGGCTATCTTGCACCAGAGTGGATTTCAGGAGTGGCGATAACAGTGAAAGCTGATGTTTACAGCTATGGAATGATGCTGTTTGAATTCGTGTCGGGACGACGAAACTCGGAGCAATCTGAAGATGGCAAAGTTAGATTCTTCCCAAGTTGGGCTGCTAGCCAGATAAGCACTGCAGAAACTGATGTGCTGAGCCTATTAGACCCCAGGCTAGATGGAAATGCTGATGTACAAGAGCTCACAAGGATTTGTAGAGTTGCTTGCTGGTGTGTTCAAGATGATGAGGCTCATAGGCCATCAATGGGCCAGGTGGTGCAAATCCTTGAGGGAGTTTCAGATGTCAACTTGCCACCAATACCAAGATCTCTCCAAGTCCTTGGAGACGACCAGGAGCACATAATCTTCTTCACTGAGTCATCCTCAAGCCAGAGTTCACATCAAAGGAGCAATAACACTTCAACAGCTTCCTCTCAGACCAAGAGCGCCACATCTTCAACCATCTCCAAGAGATCTGAAGAAGAGCATCAAATAAACACTTGATGTGCCTTTTCCATTTGTTCTTTTGGTTTGAGCCTTCTAAGTAATTGTCATATGTATTATATATTTTTATATAGCCTCTTTTGATTTGGTATGATAATTGTATTATTGTTTATATATATTCCAAGAGCCTTGCTTCATAACAAAGTCTTTGGAGATAAAATTGCTGTTTCTATTTTTTTTTTTTTTTCTCTGATTAAAGGCCAATGACTTTATTCATCAATAGAATGTAAAGAACACAAATCACTCTGAAGGTAAGAGTGAAGCCAACTAGGCCTCTTTTCCATCCAGTAACATATCTCATTACATGATAAAGTAAATTTGGCTAATTGGTGAGCCACAAAATTACATGTACGAGGTTGGTGTAGCAAGGATACGAATACGAAATGACGAAGTAACTCTTTCAGTTCCTCTATCAACTCTCCTTCCATGCTCATGTCAAATTCAAATTGGTTTACGGCGTTAATCACCTCCAAGCAATCACTTTCAATAATCATCCTTGTGAATCCTGCATCTATTGCCATTTGACAACCTGCAATCATAACCAAGGCTTCAAAAGCCTTAGGGGAAAGACAACCAATTACCGGTTTAGCCATGACACCCATTAATTCCCCATTAGCATTTCGGACTACTGCTCCTAACCCCATCTTTCTATCAGCCACACAACATGCCCCATCAACATTTAATTCCAGCATGTTCCCCTCAGGAGGATTCCAACAAGAAGTAGCAACATGGAGAGGTAACTTAGGCGATGGACATACAACAAAATCCTTATAAAATACTGATGATGCGTCATAATTGCTGTTTCTATTTGAAAACCTTCATTTGCACAAATGAAAATTTGACCGAAAACTATAATTGAGGGTTGCTCTTCTTGAAAGAGATTAGAGAAAAATTAAGGAAGTTTGAGAAAAGAATTGCAAGATTGTGGTGCACCCCCATCATTTTTTATTTTACATAAAATGGATAGAGCAAAAACGACAGCGTAGCAAACATACAAAGCCAAACTCATGAACAGTGGTGCACATCACACCATAAGAGAACCGGTGCTTAAAACCTTAATCAACCGTTAAACCCCTAAGAAAGAACCCAACTAATTTTTGCTTTTCAAATTCATTCTCATTACGCGCCTTCTGCTTTCTCTCTCTCAGGTACACTCTCTGCAACTATTGTGATTTTCTTTTTCATTACAAATATAATCGACAGAAAATAGTTTTCCTTCAATCTTCTGGGGCTCTTGTTGTATTTCTCCCTTTACTTAATATGAATTTTACTGAAAAAGATTGGATTTTTCCTTGAAAAATAGACCACATAAAAATTGGGTATGTTAGGGTTTCTTTGGATGAGATTGAATTGCTATCTTCAAGTTTCTTGAGGATGGAATGAACCCTTCTTTTTCTTTTGTGTGCCCTCTTGGTGTGTGATTAGATTCGTCTAAAGAATATGAACGGAAAGGCGATGAAGCAAAAAGGGGAAAATATTGAACCCAATCCTATATCTTTATGTACGGATAATCCAGATGGAAAGATTTATGAGAAGAAGAAGAAGAAGAAATGGAATAAGAAGAAAGGGAAGTTAGCTAAGAAGTCTGATCTCCCATGTGATGGTGACAAGAAACTTCCCATCTGCTCCCGTGATGGGTTTCCTGATCATACCCAGAACTGTTCATCAGTTGGTATTCAGAATTCTAATAACTGTTCAAAGATGAGCAACCATGGGTCTGATGAAGTAAGAAATGATAGTTTTCTTGAGGATCTTCAGGCCAGCCAACCCTCTGCTGTACTTCAATGCAGCAAGGTCGAACTTGAAGATTCTAATGGCAGTGTTTGTGAAGATAACAAGACTGGTGGTGGCAGATCCTGCGCCCAGGATGGAAAAGAAAATAGATTTTTTGTGAAGAAGTGGCAGAAGAGGCAGCGTACTGCTAGGGATCAACAAAGGCACTGGGTGAAGGAACAACCAAGTTACAGATATCCAGCTGTAGAGAATAGTGTCTGGGTTGAACATGGTAATAGTTTGGAAGCTAATGCATTGGTTTTTTCTGGACACAACAGTGGTGCTTATGGGAGAATGCCCCGGAGAGTATTGGGTGAAGCACCACAATGGGTTGCTTCTCAACAGACGTTGAATTGCAATGGGAAAAAAGGACTTGGAAATTGTAGAGCAAACTTCTTTGGGTTGCATGATAAGTTTGTTTCATATCAACAAGAATTTTCACAGGTTCCTTTTGGCATGCACCATTACAAGAATAGAGATACAGCCAAAAGAACGTTTTACGATGATCATCATGTTGCAAGTCATGGATATAAACTCTGTTTGAACTCATCCTTTGTGTATTCTAAAATATCTACTCAAGGTGTGATGAATGGCAGTCAACCACATAAATTCATGAAGATTCCAATCATGGAACATAATTCGAGTAGGTGTTTATATTCTCCTTTGGACGGTAGACAATACTCAGAGTTTGGATATCATAGTGGTCATAAGTTTAGGAAAGATGTTACTACTGGAGCAAGTTCTAAGAAGTGGAAACCTGTTGGTACAAAAGAGTCCAGGCCAATGGAGGGGATTTGCTCTGCTGCTACTTGCAATGCTTCAGATCTTGACCTACCAGTTTTAAGCAAGGGGTTGGGTAATATCCATCCAGAGGGAAGTTCAATTCCTTCTCCTTCATCTGATACATTTTCTGAAACTAAAGGTACAAACTCAATATCTAGCCATCAATTGCCTTCGGCTTATTATGAGCACCCAACATTTCATAAGTCCACTGCAGAAGTAGAAGATCAGAAAATTGAAAGTAATGGTTATGAAGCAAATGGTATAAGACCAAAGGACACCGTTGAGTTCCTAATTGGTTCACAAATGGCAGTGGAAGCTCTAAATGCTTCTTACAGAATGCAATTAGCATCTGAGGTTGTTCACCTTACAATGGGGTGTCCACTTGCAGAGTTTGAAAGATTCATCCACTGCGCTGCTCCTGTTATTGCTTCTTCATACGAACATAAAAAATGTTCTGTTTGTTTGGACGATCAGCTGTCTCATAGTTTCCTATGCAAGCACCAGATACCAAACTTATCACTTCGCACTGTTTGGAACTGGTATGAGAAACCAGGGAACTATGGATTGGATGTGAAGGCAGATGGTTCTAGAAACCTCAATGATTCAGTGTCATTCCATGCCCACTTTGCTCCTTCCCTTTCTGCTGTTCAACTGTTTTGGTCCAACGACCCTGGTTCCAAAACATTAAATTCCACATATTCTGCAGAAGCAGCAGAGCTGAACTATCTTCAGGCAGGGACAGAGAACTTTGATTCAGTCAAGGAGCCTATTGGTTCTTTTGATTGGTCACCTGATTGTAAGCTCATATTTGAATTTTTTGAATCTGAGCAGCCACATCAGCGAAAGCCTTTCTACAATAAGTATGTTCTTGCAACTCTTATGACAAGATATGTTGTCTTTTTTCTTATATTGTTCTATTCATCTTGCAGACTACTCAAAATTGGATTGATGCTAATGACATTCATTTACTTCTCTAGCTTTTCACTTTCTGTCTACACTTATGTCAATTTATTCTGGAACCTTGTTATTGACCTGAGGCTGAGGGAGACTATATCACAACTTCCAAGTAGATATATAGAAATGGGATTCCTTTTACATTTAAAGTATAAAATAATTATGCAATATGATTGATCTATATTTGAAACAAAAAAGAAGAAAGAGTTTCTTAGGCTGTGAGAAATGACCTGATAACCTACAATTTGGTCAAGATTAGAAGCTTGGCAATGAGGTATGCACACAAAGAACTCCAAATGTGTTGGATTTAGTACACTTTTGAGTGCTGATTTAATTTCATGTTTGACATTCTGTATATTCCCCACTTCTCTTAATTTGTATGTTAATCTTTCTTTTTTTTTTTGAGATAAAATGTCCAGGTTATTTATACCTAATTTCCTAATTGACTGCAGAATTGTGGAGCTAATTGGTGTTGGAACTTCTAATCATCACATATTTGGTGACCCATCAAAACTAGATTGTCTGAATTTGCATGATTTACATCCTGCTTCTTGGTGAGAATCAATTTTTCTAACTCATATTTCTGTTTTGATGACTAATTTGAGCATTTGAAGAAAGTTGGGTTAATGTGGATTTCAGGTTTTCGGTGGCCTGGTATCCTATATATCGAATTCCAGAACGAAACTTCCGTGCATCATTCTTGACCTACCACTCACTTGGACATTTTGCACAGAGACCTTTTCCAACTGATGCTTCCAATGAACACACAAGTCAGATTCTCTCCCCTGTGTTAGGATTGCAAAGCTACAACGCACAGGTAAGAAATCGACATTCTTTATCTTTAATGTTCTGTATTTTTTTCAATATCACTTTAATATGTGAGAGTGATGAGCAACATGAATACAGTGAACAGTACAAAAAGCTATGCTCCGTGACAGTTTGGAAGTGTGGCAACCCTATAGGATGGTTAGCTGTGACAATAATTTTAAGAGTTTTGCCATATTGCTGGGATATTTAGAAATTTACAATCAAGTCTGAGCAAGTCCTAGTATGAGGCCTAGCAGTTACAGAATAAATAAGTTTTCATGCCTAGTCTCTTCACTCTTGCATTAAAAAAATTGAGTTAGGGACCCAAAGTAGACTATACTTCAGAACTCAACTGCTTTTTTTTCAGCATCAAAGCCAATATGTAGAACTTTCTTGCTGTAATCCTTTGAAGAATGATAATTGTGAGAGATTCTCACTTAGGAAAACTTATTTGGTATTGACACAACGTCACAATATATATATATATATATATATATTTTTCTGTTGTAGGGTGAAGGCTGGTTTGATCCCAAAATACCTACAGCTTCTAACAGTGCAGAAATTCTCAAAGAAAGGCTCAGAACATTGGAGGCAAATGCAATACGTTTTGGCAGAGGTTGCGTTTTCAAGGATAAAGTCATGGTGTTCAACAGGCATCCAGATTATGAGTTCTTCAATTCTCGAAAAACACATTATAAATAGTTACATACAAATAAGACCATTTTTCTTACTGGCTTTTGTGAATTTGGGTTTGCCTCCATTGTAAAGGGTAAAACATAGGGTAAAAGGAGAAGGAACATGGTACTCCTCAGTACTTCTGTGTCTTAATTTTGTAGATAACAGGAAAACTTTCTGTAGCTATTGAAATTGATTAGCGATGTTCCTTTTATCATCCTTATTCATATAGTTCCATATAAAGTGTCCAAGTGCCACGGGAGGACTTATCTCAATGGCCTACTTTTTATACCAAGCTTTAACTAAATCTCAAGAAACATGTGAAATCCACGGCTGCAAAAGAAGAGTTGGATGCCTTTCCATATCATTATTGTCATTATGCCCTCCTTTTGTGGTTTGTAGTTAGGGAGATTCTCCAATAAGTATTTAAGTTAAGAATTGATTACATATTTCTAATCTCAGTTGTTGGATTGTATTCATTAGACGATTAGATTCCAGTCATCTCTTATGACTTGTATTGGTGGAGGTCTAGGGTTAAGAAAACTGCCAGACGGCAAAGACAGAGAGTATATATGTGATTTTGGGGTTTTCTTTTAAGTGAATGCCCTAACCCTTTTCTCCAGCTTTTGCAATAAACATGATAAAGCACAGCACTCTGTCCCTTTCTTTCTGATCTTCCTTTTACATGTAGAGATAGAAATCCTTAAATAATCCCTGCCTTGCCACTTGATCTTTTATTAATTAAAGTACAGAAAAAGACCAAAAGACAATCTTTTTTCTTGTAATTTTGGTTTAATTCAGGAAAGAAGGCAAGTGCAGAAACTTGAAAGCTCAAACATTGCCTTGCACCCTACCTGTCCAAAACTTTTACCTTGTTGATACTTTTTTACTTTAACAATCACAGGTAACGATTACTTCAACTACCAGTAATCCACGTGGCAGACACCCATTGAATTATATAGACACCAAGCCTCCAAAATCCAACCATCTTTCTGGATCTTGGTAGGGTTAGTAAAGAATCGTTTGCCACCCTTAAATGCTATTAAAATTCGAGATCTTTCGATATTATTGATGAGATCAGTTGCGTGGTTTAAGTCCGGGCCTGGCTATAAAGCCTAGAGGAGGAGATAGAAATGTACATGTACATGTATAGGGTAAAGTTAAAATTACCTAAATATTTAAAGGCAATTAAGACAAACTGGAGAAAACAGTAAAACAAGGACATGTAATTAACCATGTGTTAAATGCTGCCGAAGGTGCCTAAGTTCTGCTAAGCGCCAACCAAATAAACAAAAACAGATAGTGCATTGATATCTAAACTCAGCTTGATTCTACCTGGGAGGGAGATGCCTTGGAACCTCCTCAATAAACAATGGTGAGAAATTAGAAAAGGATATTTAATTTTTCAAAAAAGGCACATCAACATCATTTGCAGTTTATGTACCAGTTCTTATAAGATTTTACTGCTCAAATCATCATTGTCAAAACGACCACTAAACATGATGAACATCGTTTGATGGTGAGCCAAATCTTATATGCAGCAGAAAAACCCTTGTGAAACGGTAATAACACTATTTTTATATTCTCGGTCAATTGTGGTATATCACGCATGATAACTTTTCCGTTGACATATTGTAATTGCCCGAAATTAGCAAAATAGTGTTACTCATGTTACACAAGTGTTTCTCTGTATGCAGAGGATGATGATTCTCAAATTTGCCTAAAACAATGATCCCAGATTGATACTATATATAGAAACACACAATCAACCACAAAATGGCCACTTGCAATTTTCTGTGGCATGGCTAATATAATACATTGTTAACTACATAAAACATGAGAAACCGACAAAACAGAGGAGAAGTAAATGTAGATACAGAATGTTCTGTTTTTTTTTCCTTCCTCTATTTTGCCACAAGGCACCTACACAATAAACTCACTGCTGCTGACCTTTCCAAGCAGAGAAGCAAAAGCAAACACGAAACAGAGAATTTTCACGTCAAAAATTTAATGCCCTCTGTTTTCTCTGTGGCTGTGGTGGTTCTTCCTTTCAATCAACCCTTCCATTATGACCTTCTTCTTGTTGTCTCTGCACTCTGCCTCCGACCACTTTCTCACGTTTTCCTGCTTCACATTACTTGCATTATAACGCCCTGGAAAAAAGTAGAGCCAAGTTGATGCGACAAGGATTGCAAAGACCCTGCCCCAAAACACTGTGATCGCAAGGCTTATGAGAAGAAAATATATCCCAGAGTTGAAATCAGAGGAACTCATTTGCGTGTTCTTTGATTTCACTGCAGGGTCTTGTTGGTTTTTTTTGCTCTGTTTCGTTGAGTCTGATAAATTTTTGGATAATCTTTTGGATTCTGAAATCGAACTTGAACGTGATATTGATGATGGTGATAATGAACTAGGAGAAGAAGAATGCAACGTCTCCAAATTGGGGTTGGTTTCTTCAACCTTCATCAATTCATCGCTGCCCAAATTCAGAGATGCTTCACTTTTCACCGAAAAACTTTTTGATCCAAACGAGTCTTGCCTGTAACCTTTTCGATCACGAGCTCTCTTGGCCTGTAAAAATAGCAAATAATAAATAATAAAAAAACTTGGTTATAAATCAGAAACAAAACCAACCCAGATATCCATATCTGTCAAAGATTGAGGCTTTAAGATCACTGACCAGAATTGTTTCAAACACAACGGCTTTGATCGCCCGAGAAAACGTTCGGTTTGAACGAGGAGGCATTGTCGTGTTCTCTGACTTGACAGAGCACCCTCTGTCCAAAGACATGGTTTTAGTCGACAAAGAGTTCTTGTTCTTGTTCTCCTTCTTCTCAACAATCCTTACACCTTTCGACTCGAGCACCATGTCCATGTCCACGACCGGTCGGAAACAGTGCAGAAACTTGGGTTTTGGTTTTGGAACGTTTTTCATTATGTCTGCAAAACTTAAAAGGAAAAAACGGGCTTCGTGTTAAGACGCTAATTAATGGGGTTTGAAGGTTACATATAATGGATATGGTAAGTGTGTTATTAAAGGTTTGGTCAAAACGAGGAAAGAGCAAGAAAAGAAACAGACACACTCTTCTTCTTCTGTGTTTATTTTGGTGTTTTGGGTGTTCAAGGCCGGCATGGTTTCCTGTTTTTCACTTACAAAACAAGTGCTCGGTTGGAACTCGGGAGTTTGGGAGTTATATACGAGGGGGGATCTTTTATGCTTATCTTGTTTTCTCTCTCCTGTCCAAATTGAAACATCTGGAGTTCATTTATCAAACACTGTTGCTAAAGTCATCCAAAAAAGTTCAAACTTTTTAGTCGTGTAATGATTTTATAAGCTACATAGCGATCCAAGATTTTAAAGTTTTGTTTTGGTGCTTTAAGTTGGTTTCTTATGGCTATGGGTAATTACACAACACAATTAAGTCTTCATTGAAAGATAATCTTTGCAAAAAATTAGCACAATCAAAAATCATCAAGATATCTAATTATGATCAACAAAATTAACAATCCCAGTAGTTCAAAAAAACACAATTTTTTATAGAAATAATCTTTGAAGGAATACTTTAAAAATAGACAATTCGGATTATGAAAATACAATGTGAATAGGCTTCATAAAGACATCCCTTAAATAAACTTATTTGAGGATTCCTCAACTGAAAGCTTTATTGGTAAGAATTTTTTTTGCACGAGATAGGTTTAGGGTTATAATTCCTATTTGTTTTTGTTGTGATGTGGATTAATGGGTTATAATGAGTTAGTTGATGTGGTTGAGATTTGAGGCCTTGAGATATAGTGGGATGCAATGGCCGTCCATTAAATTCGAATGCTAACTTTTTCCATGAGTTCATTAGGTGGGGCAAATTAATGCGAGTTTGACAAGTTTCATTGTCTTTGAACACTAGTAGAATCCATGAATATGCAATTAAGAAATATTGAATAAATTTTTTAGTCTCGACATTGATCTTGACATTGTATGAATCCTTTTGCTTATTTAGAAAACATCGAACCCCTTCATTGAATTAATCTTTAAATAATTTTCCTTTTTATTTTTGAAAATGCTTGGTCCTTATATGACTATGTCTGAATATGAATCTGTTGGTTGTGATTTGACCCAAAAAAGAAAACAAACAAAATTTGGGTTGGCGTGTGGCATATGCCACAAGACAAAGGAAAGCTACAACAACAACAGCTATAGGACATGCCAATATTATCATACTTTTTTGTCTTTGTATTTCAATTGGTGCAGACTACTTCTACATTGAGAATCTACAAGTATACGTAAATGGGAAATGTTGGACATAATGCACCTGTATCAAATGTCTTGTATATTACGGTAAGTTTTTGTAGGAGTAGATTAGGTACAAGCATGGTTTTTACAAGTTTGGTGAGTACGTGAGCATCAGTAGATTCAAAGGGACAATGAATAAATATTCATAATGCATATTTTAGGCACATCAAAAGATCCGACGAGTAAACTCAGCTTGTGAAAAACACCCCCTGGGAGAGGTTTACCATAAACGGTCCCAGCTCGGAGTGGTTGCACACTTTGCCACCATTTTCTTCATTCAAAAAAAAACAAAAAATCCAACGAGTCAACGGAGTCTACCTCAGTAAAAAAGGGTTTTGACGATTTGAACCTCCATGACATCTTTGATAGTGTGTGCAAGAAATCACCTTCTCCTCCCCCTTATAGTTTAGAGTATCACTTGTATTCAAAAAATGATCCAAGGAGCTTTGTTGTAAACTCTCTTTTGTTTTTGTTTTTTTAAAAATTCATGAACTTGGTGAAACATGTCTGATTTGATGCTAAATTAATTAGGTTTGGGTTTGGGTTTGAAGTTCTGGGCTCAATCAAAATTAATTAAGTTTGGGTTGAGACCAAAGGCCCCAAAAACAAAGGAAACAAACCCATGAAAGATCCTTAGGGAATAAAGGTGTAGAAATATCATCCTAGGGATTTTGGATCCCAGAGGCCATACAAGCATTTCTTGACCCAACCCAACTGACTAGAAAACTATGTTAATGGGATTTTATGGATAAAAAAATAATCCAAGTACAAAATGCCCTCTTTGACCCACAATAGAAAAATAGAAAGAAACAAAATACTTATGTTTTTTTTTTTAAAATAAAAAAGGACTTGGTTCAAAACTAGACTCCAGTAGCATTGACTAGGGTTCATAAGAATTTAAACAGTTGGGATGAACTTCCCCAGAAACGCGCACAATATCAATAGTATATAATAAAACGAGTGAGTTTAATTAAACTCATTAAAATCTTGCAGCTCTCAAGTTACTGAAGTCGTTTTTTTCAATAAAAAAAAATCAAGTATTTCAGTCAAGTCTGATCATCTGCGGAATTCCTCTGGGGAAAAAATAACTTAAGGCTTGACTGTGACTTAGTCCAATAACAAAAGAAAACAATAAATAAATAAACGAACCAACTTGGTATTTTGGGGTTGACCTTGCTCCAAGATTTAAATACCAAAAGGGAAAAGATCTCTCTAGAGAAAATGGTTTGGTAGCAGCAGATGCAGGAGACGAAGTCTCTGCTTCGTAGGCGAGTCTTACACACAGACATACACACGTAGCATTAATTTAATTTTTACAACAGATGCTAAGGCTAATTTATTGGGACAATCTCAACATCAGCCTTCTATTTGGATGTTAAAATCCCTTCTTTTTTTTGTGGCTTGGAAATTTTGGTTTGTTTCATACAATTAACTTGACATCTCAAATTAATTAGACTTTGACTATATGAATGGTATTGGCACATGGTGGGCCCTAAAATTTTGGAGACCATAGGCGAACGAATAAAATGTGACTCTCAACTGTCTATGATGTAATAGGCGGTCATCTTGCTTGCATATGCCAAATGTTATTTCTTTTTTAGCAACATAAAATATATATGTTGTTGGACTTTGAATTTGAACTATTCCATTAGCAACGCGTACGTATGTGGGAATTTAAGTATACGACGTTATACAATTGAACTTTTATTCCTTACCTTCAAAGAAGCTGCCAAGTTGATGTAGATAAAGATATATATCTATGTGAACAGAACAACAAAATAAGTTGTGTTTGTTTATAAAGCTTTAGGTGTATTGGGTAGTGACGACGATACTGTCAGGATCAAATGGGAAGGGGACAGAGTGAGAACATGAGAAGTGAGAAACAAACGAAGAGTGCTCAATAATCTTGAGAGCACATGACAAGCTTGACTTTGAATTCAAAGTCAACACACTTTCTATTTTCTTACATGGAATTAGGAAAGTAAACGAGGCAAATATGCTTTATTTCTTTTATACATGCATGAAATTCAAGCCTGATGACTCACGACTGCCACGTAATGTGGGCCTGCCTGGTTCTAGAAAGTGAGTTAAAGAGACGACACCATTAAAATGCTTCAAGTCGTACTTGTTATGAACTTGTTTTTTTGTGTTAGTATTTTGCCATAAGATAAAACTCTAAAAATAGTGAAAATAAACGCTCTTTTAGTACTTGGAAAAGTCTCGAAAGATAGAGGCTAGAATTCGGACATCCTTCTCTCTCTTTTTCTTGCCCTCCTTTAATTTATATGAAAAGAAAAAAAATTCAAAGATTAGTGATTCTCTCTATATCATTTCAGTTTTTCGGTTGGTTCATGTATGTCAATTGCTATTGGGATGGATCCATTTATAGTATGTGTCCTAGGTATGCCTTTTTTCTATTGATCTGATAAAATTTTATCGCCTTTTCATCAAAAGAAATTGAAGAATTGTAGTTCTACCTTTTAAGGTAAGTATAAATTTAAATACTCTCAATCACTACTAGAATTATAAGTCCCCACAAGTCAAAGTGAGATTAGAGCATCTCCAATGGGGGGGGTGTAAAGCCAAGTGTATGCTAAATATACACACCTTGTCGCGCGGAATCACTTGCAACGAGCATGTGTAAATGGTTGTAAAAATGCATCACAGCCGTGAATATACAAAATTAGATGCACATGTGCATCCTTTTTAACATCCTTTGTAGGCGGAACCATAGGAGAAAAAGGGAAAGAGAAGGTTGGAATCACTCTTCAGACGCCAGACAAAATTATGTTGAGGCCCCGCTTGATGTCAGCACACCAAGTGGTGCATTGCAATCCCCAGCAGCTTTATGATGAATGGCTGAGGTGGATTGGAATTCAAAATGAAAGTTCCAGATTTCATGCAATTTGCATTGCACTTCCAACGGTCTAAAATATTATTAAAAAAATACCTTAAAATGTTTTAAATAAATTATAAATTTATACCTAGATATTTTTATGTTAAAAGTAGGTAAAATCATATGTTCTTCAAATTTAAATTTTTTTAGGTCCATTTATTTGGAAAAATAAAATAAATCTAACACATACAAAATTAATTTTAAAAAGTAAAAGCACAAAAAAAAAAACACAAAAATGAATTATCACAAACAAATCGAATATACATCTTTGGCTTTACATCGTTTCCTATTTGAACAAAAAACACATTTATACCCTCCAGAGGTGTAAAAGGAATGTAAAAATGATTTTACACCCCCGAAAATACACACTCCCACTGATAATGCTCTTAGATATTTTAAAAAAATAAAATATTATTGCCATATTTGGATTTAAAGTCATTGAAATTGTTTTGAAGTTTACAATAAAGTTGAATATGCTTGACCACCTTTAAACATGGAGAATTTCTCTGACCGTTCGTAAAAGGTTTCAAATGAGGGTGGGACAACATTCTCAACAGAAGTCTTAGATACAAATTAATTAATTGTACTAAAAATCAATTCAGAAAATAATTAAGAGGACCTCATCTCATCATCTTAATTAATCTCCTATTTTTCGAGACCTTAATTTCGAGTGAGGACTTTCGACCCAAAAAAAAAAAAAAAAAATTACGAGTGAGGACCACGTAAGTATATGTAATTAAAACAAGGGGGTCCCACTCCCTGTAATTAGTCCTAGTCGTCCCACAAAATAAAGAGAAAAGCTTGGTGTTGGTTCCATCTCATTTCTTGAGAGAGAAAGGTCCTTCATTGACCTTCAAGTACGTGTATGTGGAGTGGAGCCAAACGTGATTCAAACCCCACGTACCAACAGGAAAACAAATCCATTTCACATCTGGTGTGAAACCTCTTACTAATACTAAGTTGCTTCCATCTTCAAGCTACTACTAATTAAATCTCTGTCCTTATTGCCACATACATGTTGCGTATACTTTAATACTAAGTTGCTTCCATCGTCAAGAAATGTTGCAGATACTAATTAATAGGAGATAAATTTAGTGGATCGGATTATCGGATTCAGTATAAGATAATTCAACAAATCAGAGATGGATCTAGTTTTTTAAAATCAAGTCAGGTTGAATTTCATGTGCTCCGCTCCATCTCCGATCTGTTTACAAGCCTACTTGGCACCCCTAGTTTTTTGACCTCCCTCCTCTACTATATAGTATATATAATATATAATATTATATAAACTTAATAATAGATAATTTATAATTTAAGTTAATACCCCCTCTAAAATAAATTAGACATAATTAAGTTTCAAATATTTAACCCTAACATGTAAGTTTTAAATCATATATATTTTATGTACTTTATTTTCTATTTCGGTCTCCAATCTTACAATTCTAGCTTGGCCACGTCTAACATCTCTCTGTTAATTGAAACAGATGTGTGAATATGTATTATGAATTGACTTTTTTAGCCACGCCTGGCATCACCCTGTTAATTGAAACTGATGTGTGAATCTGTACTATAGATGGACTTTTTTGGCCACGATTCACGATGCTCTTGTCAAGAATTTGTGGCCGGTTTTCTTTCTCTATTTTGTCCAAAATTACTATTGCTTTACTGGCGCCATCCTTGGCCACACAATTCGTACCCAGGTTGCCAAATTATAGGGTTGACTTGAAGTGATATGAGGCCAATTTAATTCACGGCTCCATGAGAAGCGTTTTCTGGTGCATATCACACACGGTGTGATGTGCATTATAGTACGAAGGAAGCTGCTGGCAAGCATCGGAAGCAGGGCCTGTTTCCTTGAAGCTGGCTATATGCACTCGTGTCTATTTACTTTATAATTACTAGACAAATACAATTATGCAGAGTCAAGTCAGTCTTCATACATAAAAAAAAAATGAAAAATAAACAAATATGGACCTCCAATCCAAGGTTGGGGGCCCCATGTTGAAGCAATGACCACTTTGTTTAAGTGTAAATACTATACTGTGAAACGAATAGGATTGTGGGTCCCAAAACCAGAAAAAAAATATATATATACACATTATCATCAATACTTTATTGTGTGCAACACGTTTTTGGGGACGATATAAATAAGTGAGAGTTCAACTTCCGTTAGGACCTGAAAACAAAGTACTCTCTTCTCTACTCAAACTTCACAAAGAGAACAACTAGGAAAAATGGTTAGAACTCCTTGCCGTGATGAGAATGGGATGAAGAAAGGTACATGGACACCGGAGGAAGACAGGAAGCTCATAGCTTATGTCACTAGGTATGGCTGCTGGAATTGGCGCCAGCTTCCCAGGTTTGCAGGTGAGAGAGACATGAATTATTAAGTGGATGATAATCATGAACTTCTAATTGATTTTTAAAGTTCCTCAATCATTAATTGATTAATTCTTAGCCTAATTGATTTGGTTTTACTTTGAGATTAGGTCTGTCAAGGTGTGGGAAGAGCTGCAGACTGCGGTGGATGAACTATTTGAGGCCAAACATCAAGAGAGGAAACTACAGTCAAGAAGAAGAGGAAACTATCATCAAATTACACCAGCAGTTGGGCAATAGGTATGTAATTAGTGTTAATAAATTTATGCTTCTTTGTCTGATATCATATGGCACACATGAAATCTCATGGTTTTTTTTCTTGTAATTTGCAGATGGTCAGCTATAGCGGCCCAGCTACCAGGAAGAACAGACAATGAGATAAAAAATCACTGGCACACAAACCTCAAGAAACGCATGAACAATAAACACTACAACCCATCATCTTCATCATCATCATCATCATCATCATCATCATCAGTCACACAAACTGATGATCAAGAAACACCCAATTGCTCAGGCCTTGTAGAGCTGGCCGTCGATCAGCTAACTAAGAATGCTACAATTTTACCAAATGCAGATGAAACAGCTGATCATCTTCAAGTGCCCCAAACTGATCATGATCATCTTGATAATATCTTCCAACTGTCGTCGTCGCCGCAACCCTCGTCGAGTGAAGTCTCGTCCTTGACCACAGACAATGCCGCGGTTGTTTTGAGCAGCGTGAATAATGATAATTGGGTTAATTATGTGGAAGAGGACAATGTTATTAGTTCCATGGAAGCATTTGCAGATGTTCAGTTCGGCGATGATTTCTGGACCGAGCCATTTTTGGCTGATACCTCCTACATCCCATGTGGGCTTTCGACTCTCTCCATGGATTCTGAGTTTTTCTATCCACCGTTTTATTGAGATTTCTTGTAACACACAACATGAAATCAGCTTTTCTAATTTCAAATTTTATGCTTGGAGCTCTTTTGGAATGGAAATGCATGCATTTTATTACGTTTTTCTTGTTTAAATATCTCAAATCATATATATATATAAATTTCCTGAAAATAAAATATAAAATATAGTTCATAATATAAATCAAACAGTAACATTCCTTTGATGTTAGGGTGTGTAAAGCTAAGAGTTCCATATATGATAATATCCTATGAGATTTTAAGAGTTAGTCGCATAGATAATTAACCGACCTTCACATCAATTTTTTTTTGTATATTCTCAGTAATTTCATTAATAAAAAGGCATTACAAGAATATAGCCCCACAAAGGGCTCTTGCAAACAATAAACATAAATATTGCTAGACAATGAGCAAAAATAATTTTACATTTTGAAGACTCAGCTTACTAGAAGCTGAAAAACATAAGATGATCCATAAAGCCATTGCATTCGATGTTGTAAGAAAATCATATGAGAGATAGAACTCTCTACCAGTTTAGAAGTTGGGGGATAGAGAACACCTACAAGTGGAAAAGCAAATCTCGTTCAACTTCCATCAAGACATATGGTCACGATGTCTCCTAAACACCCATAAACCCAAAGCACCAATTAATACTAGATCTACAAGTATGGGAAGAGGTAATCCGGTTTATTCGTATGATGGGATGATTCTATTAGGAAGAAAGAAAGAAGACGGATGGAAGGAGAGAGTGCAATCAAAACATCCCATATAATAAAGAAATGTTTTTAATAAAGAAAACTAGCATCACATTAATAAATCAAGAAAGAGTACAATCAAAACATCCCAAATAATATCATGTAGTTGCTCAACCAAATACAAATCTCACTTATATATAGGGAAAATCATACTAGACTAGACGATGATGAGCAACTCTATTGGCCTAATTAAGTATCATTATTGTTGATTAAGCCATGGACTCTTAGAGCCATTAATTGGCTAATTATTATTTAATTTGTCCCAATTGTCAATTATAATTCAAATGATTATTTATTTATCGTTATTATGTGTTTTGCTTTTTTTTAAAAAAAAAATTATAAAAAAAAATTATAAGGATATTTACAATGAGAAAATCCACACATAATGAAGCTATACTACCAGAAGATACCTCCTCCAATCAAATGGAGAAAATCTACCACTAATCAAAATGCTAGTGAATATAATATGTAACCAATCAGGAAAAAGAAATACCACTCAAATCTAAACATATGCAGTTGTACTTGTGCATGTACTAGATCTAATTCAAGATAAAATTAACACAACATGATGATGACATGACATGAACATAATTCAGTTCATATCATGTCGTGTCGTGTGCCCAAATAAAAATGATAAAATTAAGGACAAGGTTATTTCAAAAGATTAGGGCTTTTCCACAGTGGAAAATTGGTTTGGTTGGGGTCCAGAGTTTTATCCTCTCAAGTGCTCGGTTAATAGTTAATGGTTAATGGTTAATAATAGCGTTTGGCTTTCAGTGCGCTGTTGTATTTGCGACTTGTCGTAAATGTAGATTACCTTGTCCAACACTTGTCGTATCCCATCACCAATCTGTCATAGTCATTATCAATTTATGAGGGAGGAAAATATTATTTTGACTGAGACAAGTAATAGTTTTAACATTATATGTAGCCGCCATAATTGATTATTTTTAATAACATGATTTAATCACTCTTCATGTTATATAATCCACGTGATTCATATGGCCTCCAAGTCTACTGCCCTTTGCTTTGAGCTAATCCTCTCCTCCTAATTTGCTTAGCAGCTCTTATTTGTTTGTTTGTTTGTTTGTTTTTTCAAAATTGGCAAAGGTTATTCTTTTTTCACCAAATAAAAAATAAAAAATAAAAATCTTTAACATTAGACTCAATAAAATCCCTTGCAAGTCCTTCAACTCACAATTACACACGCAATAAATAATGATAAGAGGGTTTCAAAAACGGAATAATATGTTAACCTAATTATATTCTTCTTGTGTTTATAACTAATATATATATATGTGTGTGTGTGTGTGAAACTTAATTATTTATTTTCAATAACAAAAAATTCAATTCTCTCAATAATCGCAGGCCACAACTTGAATAGAAACACTTTGAACTATATTTGTTGAGCACACATTCATTTTGATAATATGTATATTTTTATTATATTTAATATCTATTTGTGTTATAATAAAGTTTAATGAAAACTAGTCAATGAAAATAATTTATTAAAGTTTAAGTTAAAAAATTCAACTAGTCCACCCATCAAAAAATTCCTGATTCCACCCATATAGCTTATGTTTGCGGGTATGAATATAAGAAGTTTATAGAAAACTCGATATGGCCATCCAACTAAAAAAGAAAAAGCGATTAAAGACTAAACGAAAGAAAAAGGAATCAAAGACTGACCCAAAAAGATAAAAGGAGTAATAAATTAGTAAGCATAAAAACTTATTAACCAGAGATTTATTTATTTTGTTTTAAGTACGAAATTACATTGTAAAATAATATCCACTAACATAATGAGCCATGATAGAACAACAAATTTCCATTGACCTGTGCTACACGTGCTTCAATTCAAACCGAGTAATTCAAATTTCAAGTCAAATAAAATAAAGTGTGAAATGAAACCACGTTATCTTTTCGGAGAAAAAAAGGCTAATTTTATAATTAAATTAACGATCGTTAAACAAAACAGACAATTTTGATATCGTAATTAGTGTTTCTAGGACCAACCATTGATGACATCGCCTCTTCTACGTCACTCGCTGTCGATATTTGTATACAGTCCTTTCATGGAAGCATCATCTCATCAAACATCACAACATGTGATGTCATCTTCCTCAAATTAATATTTTATGAATTATTTATGTCACCTTCCATGGTTAATCAATTAATTAGTTAATTATAGAAACATTTACAAGGGAAAAGATAAGATGCTCCCCATGTGCCTATCGTATCATGGATCCATCATCCATGAAACCTTTGTATATGCTATATATAGAGTGTGAAACGAGGCTTGAGATTGAGAAATTATTTGATTTTTTATGCTTGATAATCATTTGAAATCGGTCATACATAGGAAATGATTTTATAACACATGAGAGAAGATGGGGAAGATGAAACCCTCCATCTCCTTTGGATTTTATTTTCCCTTCCTATGAAACCCAAGATCAGCATTAAATGCATACTTTTCATGATCAATTTGTCCATATTAACAATTTAAAATTATAATTTTATCCAACAACAAATATATTTTGTACTTTATTTATTTCATATTTCTAACAAGGATTTAATTGGAAAATTGAAAGAAAAAAAAATTGGTTTTCATTCATATACAAACCAAACATGAGAAATGAAATAAAATAGTATTTCTTGGTTACTTTTTTAGTCACCACTGGTGTATATCTCAAAACGTATTTGTGGTTTATAATGCAAACAAATGCACACTCATGTTTCACATCAGCAAAACAAAGTTTCCACAATTTGAAATATGATTTCCTATCAAATTATTTCCACGAACTAAATGGTCAAAGAATTTCAATTGAAAGATCCACTTATTTGAGCGACATCTTTATAGATAGATTCTTTATCTAGTCTAATTTACTTGATATCGACTTTTCAAAGTAAATTTTAACTAGGCATTTTATAAACTTACATATAACAATTTCAGAAAATCGTGATTTTACTTTTTAAGGCTTGGTCATAGTCGTTCTTCCCATGACCAATCTGTCATGAGTCATGACGCAGATGTATCCATGATGAAATCAACAGTCTCCATAAGAAAGAAAAATAATTATTATTATGATTCTAGGCAACCACCAAGAAAAGCACTTGTAATAATGAAGTTGGAGAAAATAAACAAATAAATATATGTGGCCAAATCGTAGTGCCGCACTTTTCCTATTGAATTCGCTCTTCCTTCCCATTTCACGTGACACTTTGTGTCCACTCTGATCATGATCCTATTATTTTTATAATCAATTGAAAACATTTTCACTGCATCTTCTATATATATAGGGCCGCCCTTCACGCTTAAAATATGCATGCATATTAGGGTTAATGACCTAAATGGTCCCCCAACTATCGCGTGATTATCATTTTAGTCCACCAACTAAAATTTTCAATTCAAACGTCCTTAAACTTTTTATAATGTACACAAATCGTCCTTCCGTCAAAGTCTGTGTATTATTCCGTTAAATATACTCACCTAAAAATACGGTTTTGTCCCTCAATTTAACGGAATAATACACAGACTTTGACGGAATGACGATTTTGGTACATTATTAAAAGTTTAAGGACGTTTGAATTGAAAATTTTAGTTGATGGACCAAAATGATAATTTCGCGATAGTTGGGGGACCATTTAGGTCATTATCAAAAGATGCATCTTCGAATTGAAGCCGTTTGTTTTTTCTTTCTTTAATTTACCATCACAGTAAAAGTGAAGCAACTCAATTATTAAGTTGGAAAATTTGGTCACATCATCAATCCCTGGAATGTTGATAAGCATGGGGCATTTTGATTTTGGAGTGTATAAATACTGCCAGAGTGTCATTTTGATCACCTAAAACAAACTTGACTTGTGTGAGAGAGAGAGAGAGAGAGAGAGAGAGAGAGAGATGGTAAGAGCCCCCTTCTATGACAAAAGTGGACTGAAGAAAGGGGCGTGGAGTCCTGAAGAAGACGACACGTTAAGAGCCTATATTGAAGAACATGGCCATGTGAACTGGCGTTCGCTTCCCAAATTTGCCGGTGCGTAAGTTTGCAGATAATTTTCTCAATTCCAATATTGTTTTGAAACCCATAAAGCAACATATAATTGCAGCCTGGTTTTGCGTATGATCACAGGTATATCTAGGTGTGGCAAAAGTTGCAGACTGAGATGGACCAATTACCTTCGACCGGGTGTAAAACGGGGAAATTACACTCAAGCAGAAGACGATTTGATCCTCAAATTGCATGAAGAATTTGGAAATAAGTATTGCCATGTTTTATTAGATATATATTTCCTCTTCAGTTCATGACTTTCAAAGCCACTCGCTACAATATAGGCAGCTAGTGTACTTCTACAACTATAATCTATTGGAACATAAATTAAAGGGCTTATGAGTAAAGTCTTATGAATTTTTGTCCTTTGCAGATGGTCAATGATTGCAGCAAAATTACCTGGAAGAACAGACAATGAAATCAAAAATCATTGGAACACCCGCTTTAAGAAGCTCACAGAGCGAAATCCAACATCATCTCAATTAGCCAAAGAACAGCCTAGTAAGCACGAGTCTTCCCCAACTGTAACTAGCCAAAACACAGAATTAGGAGCTCAAAGTGGTCCAAAATTTGATGCTTCTGTTCACCAAATTTTGGAGAGCTCTCCCTTGTCCCCCGAAACATTTTCCAGTGACTCCTCCTTCCTGAGCTCCAATCAGGCATCTGCATCTACTACTACGAGTTGGTTTAATGAATCGAGTGGAGATTTTTGGACCGAACCATTTCAATTGTATGTCCAAAGTAACTATCCAGTTAACTACATGAGGGAGGAGGAAGTTTTATCATCACCATCCTTAACGTTCTATGATATGGGGGACATGGATTTGTTCTTCCAGGTGATGCCAACATGGCAAGAGAATATTGATTAAATTAGGGTAACAATGCAAATGCATAATTAGCGCTTGTGGAATTAAAATTCTCAGCACTTGAGTATAAATGTAGATCATGCAATAAAATTTCTTTGCCCCAACACTAAAAACGCTTCGAATTTTGGGCTTGTTATTAAGCTTATACTTCTGATCACAAGTTGATAAAAATTACTTGCACTTGCATGAATAATTGTTGATTGTTCTGATGAGTGAGAAAGAGACATGGCTGCTGCTAGCTAGTCTAGTCATGCATGGTCTAAATAAAATAAAGGGAGATTCACTATTATACCCAATATGGGGGCCAAAATTATAAAAATACCCCATATGAAATGAACTTTAGAAACACACCCAAAACTCATTTATAACATAACAAAAAAGTTTTTAACTTCTTATAAATTACAAAACTGTCATCAATTTCTTAAAACAAACCCAACCCCAAAATCTCATAAAAATACCCAAAACACTTAATAGGGCATCAAAGTAATTTAATAATTAATATTAAATTCAATAAGGTCAGCTGTCATTTTTTTGGTTTTTTTTTTGTTTGTTTATAAAAATTCAATTGTGTAGGGTTTATTTATAATATTAGTGCTAGAAATGGGTATATCACTAAATATCTCTAAAATAAAATATATAATGTGTGGTTTCATTACTAATATCATTCGGCCTTTTGTTATCAAAATTTACATCTATTGGTTTATGTAAGTGATTAAGTTGGGAACAATATCGTTGCTGCTGGTAGTGGGCCGCTCGCACATTTTTCTGAAATTTAACGTGGAATGGAGAAATCATAAAGAACATTTTAGTAGATCAAGGAATAACAGACAGAAATTAGTAGATCAAACTTAGACTGTAAAATCTAAATGTGAATTTGAATGATCATCGGGACAAAAAGTAAAAGGCACATATGTATAAACTATTTCGATTGTAACTTTAACAAGCAAAACAGGCCTCTGCAAATTAATATTTTTTAAACACCAAGGGGAATCTAGCCTCGGATGCGAACATCTTTCTACTCTTTGTCAATAGATTGATGTATCCAGATGTAGTGTGAATAAAGGATTGCCTGATGTTGATAGCATATATATTGGTGGAAAACTATATGATATATCTTTCGAGTGTTGTAGAATAAATTATTTATAATTTCTCTGCCACCTCATGAAGAATCAAAAGAAACCAGACAGAACATGCATATATATGCGCTATGGTAGAAAGCTGAATTTGAACTTTCAAGCAACTTCAGAGAACTCACTGTAGATGGATGTATGGCGGGGCCTATTTGGGGTCCGTTTGCTTTTGATGGCAAACTTTTTGTTGTGACAAGAAACACGAGTGGGAACAGAGGTGTGCATGTTTGTCAAGAAACGGATCAATTAGAGAAGAAAGCTTTCAACTATACTAACCCTCTCAGTTAGAATTTTATGCCTCTCACATAATATAAGAATAAAAAATTTGAACTCATAATACATACTAAAATATTAAAAATTATATTGTCTATTCATTACAATCAGAATTATCCTCGATGAATTTTCATATTTTATAATCGTTGCATAACAACCTTCTTGCACGTAAAAAATCATACGTAAGGAGAAAACCATTAAAAGTAAGCGAAAGATTAACAAATTTTAATTAAATGAATCAACCTAATTAAAACTTGACAATAAAAAAGTTCGAGAGAAAAACTCGCGAGCGTTGTCTGTAGAGAAAAGCTCATTAGCGATTTTTGTATTTTTTTTTAAAAAAAGTAATACAATAACAAACCTTTTGGGAATGGGTTTGCAACAGCTGCGTAGTGTTGGAGGAAACTTGGGATTTAGCTGGGTAGGGCACCACGTGGTACAATAAATATATTAATTAATTAATTAATTAATTAATATAGGTTATTCAATAACATCATAATACTTATCTTTATAATAAAAACTGAGTGGAGGCCTGGGACTGCATTAATCCCAATGTGTCGTAGCCCTGACCCTTCCATCATTTGAGTCGATCAACTTTTGTTTTAACATCTGTTTATACCAATTAACTCTTAGTTTAGTTAAATTTTTCTTTTTAATGTTGAAAGAGAACGAACTTCAAATTTCCCTTAATGATTGCATCAATCAACCTTTGCTTTTTTGGTAAGGTGGAATCCTACATCTGTATTTTTGATGCTGGTATCGTGCTTATGTGAAAAATGATATCGTTATTAGTAGTATTTAGAAATTTATATAGACAAAATAATTAAATATAAATATAAATCGACCTAATTATATATTGTCACTAAAAAGCAAACAAAAATCTCGACCCCAAAGGAAACCACTATTTTTATCAATTATCGTCAATGAAGTTTGAGTTTATACTCTCCTATAAATAGAAAATTAGTTGAATAAGAATATAAATGGTTGTTATTTTAGATGTAAGTTGGAATTAAAATCACTAAAAATAACAACAACAAAAATTATATGTTACAATATGGAAGGAAATTCATTTTATATTTTAATAACATTAACATCATGTAATGGTATGGTATGATGGAAATACCAAAAAATGTATAAAATACAACGCAAATAAAAAATGTTGATCCTGCAAGGGCTTGTAACTCAAGTTGTAAAGAGTATTTTGTTGATGAAATGGGGGGATCAACCCCAAAAACAAAAACTAAACAGTAGAAATAGTACGAGTTCTATGAACTCTTAAGGGTATTTACCTGTGCATCCCAAGTTCTATATTTAATTCTCCCTCCTTCAGAAATAGTTTCTTATTAAACCCAGCCCGAGAACTGGCCATTTCCTTTTGTATGGTGGATTGAGCAAGAGAAAGCCCATCACAGAAACAGGCTCTGCTTCAATTGTTTAAAGACCAGACCCACATTTCACATTCGAAGGTTTTTGGTAAAAAATAATGGATAATGGGGCTATGTTTTATGTTTTTGTTCCAACCATTAACTAATCCCATATGTATATATGCATATGGAAAGACTAGAATGAGGAGCTTATTTGAGGAGGTGAAATCTCACCATCAACAACTAAAAACAAAGTACATGTGGGGGGGGGGGGGGTGCATTGGATGGTCCACACCCTTTTTAATGGTGAGATGAGCCTCCTCAAATAAGCTCCTCACCTAACCTCCTCATTATAGAAGCTTCCGCATATGCATATCATTCTACATATCTGTGTCGATTGTACAAATAATTGAACAAATGACCCTTGCGAACACCAACATAATTGGCAAAATCACATTGCTTTCACTGTTTAATATTCACACCCACCTAACCTAACCTTGCAATATTGATTACTGATGCATACACTAAATTAAATGTCAACGACTTTCGTAGAGTGTCAATAACAGCTCTCTCGTATCCAAATATGATATATATAATTGTAGCTAGTAACTGGTCACAAGCAAAACATAAAGCAAAATTGAAAGCCACTAGGGGGTCTTCTTCCCCGCATTAGCAAATGCCTATGACCATCAAAGGAGAGACAATGCGCCACCTTCGCTGTCATGGTGAGTAGTGTACTACGTGGCATGCATTGAGTTTTAAAAGCTTTCTCTGGTTTCTGCTGCTGTTACATTTAAACCTAGAGGAGGAACGAGACAATGAGGCAACCCTCACATTAATGAAGTTTGGATGCTTATCATTGTGACTTTGATACAGTAATGACTCATAAGAGACCTCTCGGGCTCCATGTGACTCTGCGCCTGCAGGGGAGGGGATCCACAACTTCAATTGCCACTCTGTATTTGCACAGAGATAAAAAAACCAAAAACCCAGAAATTAAAACAACTCAGAAAATCAACAGAAGCTTCTTCTTCTCTCCACCAATAAAAACACTTCTGTTCTTCAACTTCTTATGGTATTTATTTCCCGTGTGTGTTTTTCAGTTGGCAAAGGGAATTGGCTAGTCAGACAATTTTATAAGCCTTTGGTCCTACAAGAATAATAATGCTTTCTTTAACTAGTCTAGCTCCAATTTTTATAGCTTCACTATGTTAGAAGGAGTCTGCTTGCCTTTTTCCTGTAAGGAGATACTTTCACCTTCTGCAAATCCGTTTGACACATATACTAAAATAATTTATCAAAAACACAAAAAGAAAAATTTATAGGCAAAAATGTAGCAGTTTCTACTTACATGGGACAGAGGGAAGTATTTTCCATATAAGAATTTAAAAAAACTTGGGCATGCTTGTAAAACAAAACAAACATCCCATGGCCCTTAATTTCTTTCTTATAAACTACAACATAGTTGGTAAAGTATAAGCAATCTGCCAACAACTAAACAACATTTGCCATCATGCATCTGCCAAAATTGCCAAATTAATAACTCATGACAAATTAGTCACCAGGAAACAGGGATTAATCCTTGTGGAAATTAAGCAGCAATTTTTCCTCTGTGTTAATTATGCCATTATCTCCACCTCTATGAATTTGACAATGAGTGGCTCACAGTCAAAATGCAAATTCCCAAGGTAGGAAAAGAGAAGTGTTCTTCTGCCATGGTCCATGGACCAGTGGATGATATAAGATCAGAACAGGCCCAGTACTCTCTCTGTCCTAAAACACTGCAATTACCACCTCTACCCACTTCTCTTCCAAGTCAAAACTCAAAACAGAATTTTAGAGATGTACTTCTATTATTCTATATAAATCTTTTTATTATATTGATAGAATATAAAATATCAATTCACCAATGAGTTTGAATTGTTCAAAAATGGTCCTTCGATCTATGGAGAACATGTCAGATGGCCAACTACTTAATGTCAGAACTCAGCCCACTGCCTTCATATTTAATCATTCATTCGAACTTAAAAGGGTTCATAATTAAGTTTAGTAGAGGAGAGTCCATAAAAAATATGATTAGATCACTCAAAACAAACTAGATTTTCCAATGGGTCTAGCATAGTGGAAAAATGTCCTGATTTGTAGATTAGAAGTCTCAAATTCGTATCCCCACGGCATCATAGTTGTGTGTGTGAGAAATCCTCATTACTTGTGGTTCAAACTATCACTTGTGCTATAAAAAAAAAACCTAAATTTACATTGTATTTTCAAGTAAAGAAAAATGCTACTCTTATTAATTTATTATTATTATTTTAATAAGAGTAGCAATTTTCTTTTCATATTAACAAAACCAAGAAAGAGACTGCTTCCTCTGGGTCTTTTTTTTTGTCTTTTTATCTTTTGTTTTTATCTTCCTTTGGTCTAATGCAACTATGCTCCTTGCTTAAACAATGATTACGCTTCGTTTGTGTCATAAATCTGGTATCTTAGTCTATAATTAATTAGGGGTAATTCATAAAGTTGTATTATTATTTGTATTTTGTGGTCCCAATTTCCTCTGTGCAGTTGCCATCATCTTCCAGGTACAGAAACAGAAATCTCCAAAGTTGGGCCAGATAGATATCTTTGATTAAGAAATCTCATCAGTGGTGGCCATGGGGACCATCAGACGGCTCACATGATTTGATTTATTTTAACTGAAACTAATGATGCTTCAATAACTTCATAATCTTCTCAGAGCAGAAATAAAAACATACACTCAGAAAGAAACAGAGAATTTTTGCAGCTGTCCAAATTTATTGGTAACTGTTTAAGCAAAGAAAGAACCCATCAATTTCTTCTTCCAAAGTCACACTGTGACAGGGGTAAAAGAGTAATCTTATCCAAAAACTCTTTTTCCCGCGCTGACTGCAAGCAAGATACAGAATTGAGTTTGTCTGGTTATTATTTCTCCTCCAGAAGCTAACAAAGCTAAAAACCAACACATACAGAATTGAAAGAACAAAAAATTCAATTCAAAGTTTATTTATTATGTCTTCTTGTCTTTGTTTGGTTCCTAAAGAAAACAAAAAGAAGATAGCTTAAGAAAACACAAGAGAGAACAATTCCCTTTAATTTCTTCTCCTACCAAAGAAAATGTAACTGACAGTGTTTGGTTTGGTTTGGTCCATCCATGATCCATGAGAGAAAAACTTCTTCTGCTTCTTTCTCTCTCTCTTCCATCAGTATTTTTTTCCTTCTTTTCTCTCTATTTGTTTTCTTGACCATTTTCTTTTTTTTTATTGGGGCAGCTACAAGCTAGTGTCACTCTCAAAGAGACCATTGAAGTGATAAGCTGTGGAAATAGCTAAGATTGGTCTCAGCAGTTTTGGATCTGAGAAATTTGGACCCTGTGATCTTTACAATATTCACTAATTTTTCTCCTCTTCATGTCCCTCTCCAATCTTAAGGGGGTCAAGCCGGTGACTGTAGTCTTTCCACTTTCTGCAGAGCTTGAAAAATTATGGTCTAGCACATTGGCTGCTGTCACTGAGCTAGACACCATCTCTAACACTGAATCAAACCCATCAGCCACAATGTCCTGCATTGCACTGTAGCATTGCAACATTTTTTCCTGCAGAAAAAGAAAAAAAAAGAAAAAGAAAAAGAAAAAGAAAACATAATTATTAGTTGACATGTAAAGATGCATACTTTCATACAACAATGATCAAGATTGTGTTTATTAAAGAATGGTCTTTTACCTTATTTACATATGAACAGTTGGAGACTGCTTTTTTAAAGCAGGGGTATTGCATAGGGAATAATTCATGAGAAGCAGAGAGAAGTGCAGAGGCAGCAATTATTGATGGCTTAAACCCCAAAAGCTCAACATCTGCAAACAACAGAAGGTTTTGGTAACACTGTTCATCAAGGTGGAAAATTTAATTCCTGAACAGAAACTGAGTTAAATTTCCATGCGAAGTTTTTATCTTATGGAAGTACCCTTTTGAGATTTGAAGATGATTTGGGCGGCTCTGGCTTTGAGAGGCGGCAGCAATGGTGGGTCTTCTAGTTTGAACAGAGAAATGAAAAATGAAATGAAAGAGAAGGGTGTGATGGATCGCATTCTCCATTTTAGAGCTCCCAAAATCAGCACTTCCATCCTTTGGATCGTTTGCGGGTCGAAAATGATGCCTCCATCACCCTATACATACCAAAACACTCATCAAATCTGAGACCATGAATGAAAAAGTATACAAAATTAATAAAAATGTTTAGTTTTACCTGAACATCAGCAAGACAGAAATCTCCTTTCTTCATCTTGGCAGCTAAAGAAACGCAGGAGATTGCAAGAAGCTTGATGAGCCATGGCTTTGGTTGCTGTTATTCCAAGCATCATTTTAAATCTCATCAAAAAGACTTGAACCCAGAAACAATTTCTAATGTGCCATTTTTGTTGGCATTTGCATTCTTTTAGAACCAAATTGTTAATTAATACAATTTTTGTTTTCAAAAGCAAGAAAAATGCTTCCAAATTGTTAATCTTTTAAGAAGCAAACACCATGGTGTGATTTTCTTTACCAGCATTCCTTGGCAGGACAAGAACCGGTCAAGATAATTGACAGCAAGGTACTGCAAAAGGTCATCATAGTTACAACAAAGCTGCAATGACAACACAGATTAAAACAAGTTCAGAAGTCAGAAGGAACACAAAGTGAAAGGAAAATAAAGTGAGCAAAAACAGTTTCTGGGTTCTTGAATTGGCAAACATGAGCAAATTTTTTTTTTTTTTTTCCTTCTCATTTCTCATGAGAATTAGTACCTGTGAGATGGAAGCTATGGCTTCCCTTCGAATGGAGATGTCAAGGTCTCTAGCTTGAAGGGTTTGAAAGTAAGTCTCTGATGGCATGTGATCAGATTCAAGGGAAAACATTGAAGTGAGAGTATCAGAATGGATGTCATGGGAGATTGTAAGTGGGTTTTCAAGGTCGAGCTCCATGGATGAGTCTTGTTAAGTTTTCAGCGAGTCTGAGGACAGAGCAAGAAAGACATTGTTGAAAGCAAAGCAAAGCAAGTGGTAAGATATAAAAAAAAACAGAGAATTTGGTGGTGTTTTTTTGTTTTCTGAAAAGAAAAGGGTATGTATGCTGCAGTGAGTGAGTGTGGGTAAGATTTGGACTTCACTCCTTTACAGCTCTCTCCATGACTCGCACTCTATCTTCTTATAGTGTTTTTGCAATTTGCATTGACATATGGTGATGCTATTGAGAAAGAAAAATTGGGATGAGAGGGTTTTGATCAGATGGGTTGCAGCTCAAAGGAATATAGAGGGGACCTCACACCACAGGATTAGTTGGTTTGGATTGGATTGGAGTAAAAACTTGGGGGGGTTTTTTCTTCTAATTTATTGGTCTTTGACGTTTTGCTATTTGATCCAATCCACCCTTCCAACCACGTTTATGTATTTTAAAATAAGGCTTCTTATATATAGGTCCAGAATGATTAGCCATCATTAGGTTTAGTCATTGAGTTTTTGGTTTTAAATGTAGGTCCTTTAACATTTTTTATGTTTAAGAATCTGTTAATGGTAATAGTGTTAATTTTTTACGTACATATATGAAAATGAAATACAAACATTGGAATCTAATTTAGTATTTTTTATGGAATGCACAATAAGGTATATTATTTATACAATAACATCACAACTAGGTACGGTATGTGCACATATAAATGCATGGAGAAAATCGTAAGATTAAAAATCGCTCATGATTTTCTTCCTTGATATGTGTATGATCCCGCCTTCTATGACTATTCAATCGAGGAAATCTAAGCATTGAAAAGAACCCCTAACATAGGTCTAGAAATAAAATAATGTTGTTTCAACCTCTTCATCTACTCTCCCCACCCTCTTCTTCCATGTATTTTATTAGCACAGTTGTAGGGGATTGTGTTTAAATTTAATTACCCATATTGATAGACAGAGAGGCAACTAGGAAGTAGGAAGAATAATATTTATAAGAGTTTTATATCCTCATAGGTCGTCGAAATGAAAAACCAAGGATAAATTAGTCAACCAAAGAAGCAACAAGGAGGTTTGAAACGTTGCCGCTTTACACCAAACTATGTAACCACTCCAGTTGTGAAAGTCTTTATTAAGATGGCGATGGATGGATGGATCCCCAAACACAAAGTCACAAACAATATAATTCAGTCTTTTCATGGCTATGGCAGGGTGACAGCTCGAGCATATGTCCCAAATTGAATGAGTCTCCATTCTTTCTTACAATTAGAAAAAGACTAATAAAAGGACAAATATTTTAGTACTTATATACATACTCTCCCACTGCATCATAACGGGCATGATCACCGCTGAGAATGTATATAATATAATTAAATTTCAATCATGGTGGGGTTTGATTCAATTGAAGTCAATGACCCATATGTCATAACTAGTTCAACTAACAACATATCATGGTTGATTATTATCTAATAACATAATGTTCTCTCATATGTGTATGTGCGCAATCCGACTATAAAATAAACATCCGTTTAATCGATATGTCATCAATAATGTGTTGCCATTGCCAACAAGTGCTACTTTCCTTGCAGCTTAGCAATTAAGTTTTGTCCAATAGTACTCAAATAAGGTATCATAACTGAACGTGCTTAATAGGCAAGACCCAATTAAGAGGCACATTATGGTAAGTACCAACCATACACATGCACCATTAGTAATTATACATGCATTCAAATTATAGCCATCAATGATTCCACAAATTGTAGTCCTTAATTAAAATAACAATTTTGAGATACTTTGCTAATCGTTTTGAAAGTAATTTGATAAACAAGTACATAAAGGATGTATATGCATTTGCAGCTAAAAAAAATTATCAACGGGGTCTAGTCCCAGTGAAAAATGACTTGATTTGCAGACCAGAAGTCTAAGGTTTGAAATCCCAGAGCATCATAATTTTATGTGTGTGAGAGAAATGCACACATATATTCACATTACACATCATCATGCATGTCAATAATCGTGCATGCTTTATATTTGTTATACCAAATACATAAATAATTAGTATAATTAGGCCTTCCCTGGGGTGAGTGAGACTAATTAAATTGGTGGTGTTCACTAATAGTATTTGATTATGACTGTCGCAAGAGACAGAGACACAAAGGAGGACCATCGATCATTAAGAACTTTCTAAATAAAAGTATGGTTTTATTTATATGCAACTTATGTCCCCCCCTACAGCAGTAGCCGAAATCGAGGTCCCTTTTTACTGCATGGATTGTATAGATGGCCATAGTCTAGTCTCCCTCCCCCCGCTCCCCTCCCCAATGGACCAACCAAAATGCTAATGAGAACAGAGCTACAATAAGTCTCACACTCAAAAAGCCAAACATTCATACGACTGGTCTTGTGGAGTGAAAAGGCCCCCCACATTCTCAAATGCACCTACTTTTTTGAAATTATTCACCAATCCAATTAATACTTTGACCTATCACTTTTGATCCGGAAACCCACATGGCTCTTGTATAGAAAGAGAGAAATGTCATTAAAAAAAGAGAGTAAAAATCCCAATTAATTAACTTCCATTATATGGTTAGAATAGAATTATTAGTTATGGAGACTTTGTAGATTAATATTTTGGGGATACTGATTGCATACTTAATTGCAAGGGCATACTCTTCATTCGTGTGAATGATAGTTTTTCACATATACAAAAATAATTTATCAAAAACATAAAAAGAAAAACTTAGGCACACATATCACAATGCTATCGGCAGGAATGTAATAGCTCTTTAAGGAGGTAAATATTTTCCATTTTTTTAGGGATTTTCAAACTTGGAATCTCTTTTTAATGTGAAGAAAAGAAATACAACCAAATTAATAACTAGTTAATACTTGATAGACGACTTGAAGTTATTAGGTCTTGACATTGTGATCAAGACATCATAGTCTTGGCAAATAAATAAATAAAATACCAAATAAAGATGGTTTGGTATATGTCATTAGCAATGTGCTTAAGTGAAAAGAAATAATTAAGAAAAAAAGAAGAAGAGAAAGAAACAATGTGCAGGCGGCCATTCATCATAATCAGACCATAACACATAATTATAGATCATGCCATTCAATTATTATTCACGGAATGTCCTTTGTATATATTTCCTTTTGGATCCAAATGTGTCCTTTGAAATTTGATTAATCCTTTTCGTTGTTTTGACATAATAATTTCTTCGAATTTGGTTTCTAGCCGCATTCGGGTGCTCATTGGCTTTCAGTGTTTATAACTTATATGGTAATGGCATCATATTATACAATTCATACTCTATTTCAACTTCTAAGAATCCAAAGTTATTGTATTTTACCATTAATGTAAGTTGAGAGACAAAGAAGCTTAATTTTGTGTGTGTTATCACTTAAATCGAAATGCTTAATTTGCTTTGAAGAACGTTCCATTTTTTTTTGGGGGGTTGCTTCAAGCTTGCTCCATCTCGATCCCCTACTTTTAATCATTGATATGGGTACCTGTATATATATAATATAAATTTTTTTCTTTCTTCCTACTTTCTTTTACTTTCTTTGTTGTTGTTGGGTGTCTTCGTCTTTGACGAAGACAATAGGTTCTCATTCGTTCTCCGCAAACATTGGTGCAAGAGAAAGCAAAAAGAAAGAAACCCAAAGAATACAATTCCTCTCTTTCTTTCTCTAATAGTCTTTGGAACACAAATATATGCACAGTCCCTTTTACTTTCCCTCTCCTATATATATATATATATATATATATATATATATATGGATGAGATATAAAATTAAGGAAGATTAATTAATTAATTAATTAAGGTTGTTAATGGAAGAGTTTTGATTTGCCAAAGGATGAGGGTGGCAGAGAGTGAAGAGGGGGATAGAGATTGCACGCTTTGGGAGTGATATTGTGAGAAGGCAGAGTGAGTGAGAGAGACAAAGGGAGACTGATGGAAGCACATGATAGTGCATATTTCACGCCATACCCCCATGCAGATAACATCATCATTCATTCTCTCTCTCTCTCTCTCTCTCTCTCTCTCTCTCTCTCTCTCTCATTTGCACTTGCAAATTCATGGCGGAGACAGGGAAGTGGGCCTTGTTCTACTTTGGGACAAAAGTGAAAACCTAGCTATACTCAATTATTTATGTTCTCTGGAGAATTCATTGGCAGCATACTGCCTGCGAATTCCTAGCTACCACAAAAACAGCTTGGGATAGATAAAGTCTGTTTATCTCACACATACACACAGAGTTCACGGAAGGAAAACAAAAATTTAAGATTGTAATTCTTTTTTGCCGAACAAATTACTGTAGTTAATTATCGGTTGGTCAAAATTCAATGGTTAATATTTTAAAATGTATCAAACTTAAATGGCAACCATTGAATTTTGGTCCATCGATAGCTAGGGTAAATAGTTGTCCACTAAAATTCATGGTCCTACTCCTATATAGTGACCAAGAGAACACCCTTGTTCATACACACTCTTTATTTTGAACAGGCTATAACAGCTATAGTCCAAATAAGGTACCAAATTGTCCCCCATGAGGCTAGGCTAATAAGATAATTTGCAAGGGGGAGAGAAAAGCCAGGAATGTCAAAGCTTGGGTGCAATAAACTAGGATAAAGAAGCATAACCCAATTATATTTGAAGTGGAAGTGCAGACAATTGGTTATTGCTCTTACTTTACTGTCAAAAGTTGGGTTTCTAAGTGAGAAAAAAAAGTGATGTGCTGAATTGTCTATTGCATTTGACTTTTGGTTCATGTGAAATCATGAAACAGTGATCACCAAGCATTCTCACTTGTCCCAGTTTCCATTTTCAGAAGAAAAACCCTTTTTCTGGTAATGCTGACCAAGTCCCTACCAAACAAACATGTCTCACGTACATCACAAAAAGAATGAAAAATGGACATCATACAAATTGTTTCAACTTTCATCCCAACAAAAATGTTAGCCCAATTTCCAAAACCAAGATCACCTCAAGGGCCCATTTCTACAAATAACAAGCTTTGTTGGCAAATTCATTGGTGGCCCATCACAATCTTAGGTATCCCAGCCCATCAATGTTATTATTTTGATTGGTTATTTTTTTAGTACAACCAATAGTCTAAACTATACATGAGAAGGAGATTTCTCACAAATACATAACTATGATGTTATTGGAGGTTGAACCTTAGACCTTTGATCAGTTATTCAATATTCTTTTTCACTAGCTAAACTCCGTTGACAATTTTTATTGTTTATTAAAATAATGGTTAAACTTTTTTTTTTCCTTACAAAGTTTCTAGTATAGAAGAGGGAAAGAAAAATCTTTGATCTGGAACATGTGGTAATGTGGCGCCCTTTTGGCTATGCGCCTTATCCACTAGCGGCTGTGGTCGTTACAAAACCAAATTTCAACTACACCAAAACCAGAGAAAGAAGAAGCTAACAGTATCATCTCCAAGAGAATAATCTCAAACCATGGCTTCCTCTACTCTATCTCCTGCTACCACTTCACAGGTAACTCAAACTAAACCAACTTGAATTTCCTGATGTGGGTTTGGAGAGTTGAGCTATAATAATTTTGTCATACATGGGTTTGAATTTTCTTTTCAGCTATGCTCAAGCAAGAGTGCAATGTTCTCATCAGCACAAGCCCTTGCTGTGAAACCCAGGAGGACCCAGATGGTGGGAAAGGGAAAGGGAATGAGAGTCACGTGCCAGGCATCAAGTATTGCGGCTGATCGCGTGCCAGACATGGGCAAGAGGAAGCTTATGAACCTGCTTCTTCTGGGTGCCATCTCTCTTCCCAGTGGCTTCATGTTGGTTCCTTATGCCACTTTCTTTGTCCCACCTGGGTGAGTACACCTACCCTTTTCCTAATTTCCAGTTTTTTACCTTTTTCTTTCATCTTCATGTATGTATTTTGTTGATTGGTCATTGATTTTGTGTTTGTTATTGGGTAGTTCACTGAAATTGGATTACTATATATCATGTAAATATTGAACTCATTAACCCAATGTAGCTTAGGGAAAAATATTCACTTGAAAAATTCCATCAATTTTTACCTTGATTTACTTTGCATAAGCTGTTAGTCTCATTGCTTGGCCCACTGATGTAAAGTTAGCGCTGCATAACCTCAATCAGAACAATCAAGAAATCGGATTGTTCTGAAAGTGTAATGAAAATGAAATATTTAAATAGAAAAAAGTTAATTTAAGATAGGGAATGGCCTATCTCAAATATTTACTACTAAAGAGTCCAGCAAGGTCTCTTGATACCATGATAGAAAAGTTTATTACTTCTATTTCTACTAGCAAAATCCTTTTTTTTTGGCTTGAAATTGTGTATCGTTTGCTCATTGACATGGTTATTTTGATTGATTGGAGAACAATTATAGCTCCGGGAGTGGCGCTGGTGGTCAAGTTGCCAAGGATGCTCTTGGAAATGACGTGATTGCATCTGAATGGCTTAAGACTCATGGCCCTGGTGACAGGACTCTCACACAAGGATTGAAGGTATTGATACATCTTACCAACGGACTACAAACATGTTCCATCTGGTTTCATCTCCCCATTTCAATTTATACGAAAAGTTCAAGCCTGATTTGCAATACCAGCAGCAGCATTATGGGCTTATGATATATTTCCATGTTGTGCTAAAACATTCCCAAAATCAGATTAAGAACTTGGGGAAGTATGCATACTTTTACAAGGTAAACTAATTTTGATTCTTTGTTTATTGTCAGGGTGATCCTACATACCTTGTTGTGGAGAAAGACCGAAGTCTTGCCACATATGGAATCAACGCTGTCTGCACTCACCTTGGTTGTGTGGTGCCATTTAACACGGCGGAGAACAAGTTCATATGCCCCTGCCATGGATCCCAGTACAATGAACAAGGAAAGGTTGTCAGAGGACCTGCACCCTTGGTGAGTTAATTTAGACTTCTATCAACTCTTGCCAATTTCCTTTTCTTTATGGTTTATCGATACCGGTTTCTAGCTTCTACAATCTGCATTCATAAACTCTGTCAAAGTGAAGGATCATGCAACAATTTTCTCTCCCAACTTTTCCCATAATTGTTAGGCCATCAAATGCTGCATGATACATATTGGTTAGTCTGTTTCTTCATCTCATTCTATCTGTAATAACCAATGTTTCAATTTGACTTGCTGGAACAGTCTCTGGCGTTGGCTCATGCTGACATTGATGAAGGGAAGGTGGTGTTTGTTCCATGGGTTGAAACAGATTTCAGAACCGGTGACGCTCCATGGTGGTCTTAAACATCACAAAGCAACCCTCCCGTATTATATCATGTAATTTGAAATGTTTCGCTACTACATTTTGCTTCCTTCATAAACAACTTGTATCATAAGGTTCATCTTTGTTAAAATTTGAAGCATATAATATGCAAGGAGGACCTAATTTTTTGGAATCTGCCATCTTCTCATCTTGTCTTCTTATGTATAAACTAATGGCTTTTGCAAAATTATGTTTGATTTTTTCATCCGTGTGTACTGGTAGTTTTTTGAGCAATTATAGAATAATACGGATATACAAAGCATGTTCTAAGTTTAAAGGAAAAACATAAAAGTAGATGCAAATCCCACAAATAGTTTGCCAACAAGAGAATATTATTACATTGTGCAACTTATTCCACATTTGCACAAATTAGCATAATTTTTATTCTTGTACAAGAGTTTATCTATATATATAAAGCAAAAGGCAGAGAATGGTGAAACATTCAAAATACCAGAAAATGCCTTTGATTAATCCAAACATTAAGAATTAAAATTATTAATTAAATGAGGATAATAGGGTAAATTCATATTTTTTCATATTAAAAAAATTAAAATTAAAATTAAAAGAAAAATCAGATAATGAATTCTATTTTGAGATTTTCTATTTAAACCCCACACTTCTCTTAGTTCACCCCATGTTCTAAGTTCACCCCAACGTTTAATTTAAATTTTCACAATTTCTAAGTAAACCCCACTATCTTCCCAAACTACCCTTAAATACACCCCAAGCTGAAAAAATAAGAAATAAAAGAGATTTTCTATTTAAACCCCACAAACTACCTTTAGAGGAGAAAATAAGTTTTTTTCTTACTGCTAAGGCAACAACCGAAAGCCATTGCCATTTGACAAAGAGGGTTCCCATTATACTACTGCAGATTCATATGTAACAATGTTAATCCTTTGAAATCAAAATTCAGTTCAGTTGATAACATCACTATAGACTGCTAAGAACCCAACTTGATATTGCTATCTAGTAGTATCTACGTGAAGAATGACATCAATGTTTAAACACAAAGGTTACTGAAGAACACTTTTATGAGGTGCATCAGATACCACGATTCGGGCAAGCATTTGCGAAGTGCGATGGATCTCCACAGACAAAACACCTTCTACCAGAGATGGGATCACCAGTTGCTGACACAAAAGTCACACCAGCAGCATCTACTGCACCCCGGCCACCTCTACCATGGCCTTGACTCCGACTGGGGTTCCATGCTGAGGCACTAACATTTACTCGCTGAAAACCTCTTCCTCTATTACCATTGTTGATGCTATCCTCCCATCTGCACAAGGAGCAACAAGGATAGACCAGTAATGAAAAGCAATCTGGCATAGGATGTAGAAGAGTTTGTATTTTTTTTAAACTTAATTTGAAGAGTTGTGGGTGTTGGCGTGACTTGTGGATATTGACTTACTCTCCTTACACACCAAGAATTCCTATTATAATTGTAATTGATTTACTTTAATTCATGATTTCCTACTGTAAATAGATTTAAGAATTTATTATTTACTTGCCCATTCAGGTTTCGTTGTATTATAAATATGACCTCCTACAAGGAGAAGAATACACAGAAAATTCCCACAAACAAATATTCTCTCATAGTTTTCATATTTTAGCATGGTATCAGAGCGGCGATCTTGGAATTGCTGACTCTAGTTTCACACCCCCGCCACCGCTATGGGGGTTGATGATTTTTTCATCCTTCATGGAGGTCGCACCACCGACTCCTTCTCTCTTTCTCCACCAACCATAACCGAGTTGAGTGCCCAGATGGCTCCGCTCCTACAGATGCAGACTTTGGCCCCGAATCTGATCCTGAATCAGGATCTTCTTTTGACGACCCCGACCCCGACCCCGACTATGACGACAACAACGACCCCGACTCCGACTCCGATGATGACTCCGACCCCGACCCAGACCCCGAATTTGTCTTTGATTCAGACCCCGATCCCGACTTCGACTCCGACTTCGGCATCGACTCAGGCTCAGATCCCGATCTGAATTCCTACTAAACCTGTATCCTATACATCTTCCGCTGCACAGATTATGACTTCTCGATTAACGACCCCGACACATGGACCAGATTGCGAATATTGTGGTGATCCGCGACACACTCGTGAGACTTGTTTTAAATTGCTTGGCTATCCCGATTGGTGGGCTACTCGAGGACAACGCAATACGACCAGTAATGGTATTGGTTATGGATTTCATACTTCCGCTAAGATTGATTCCAAGGGCTGGATAATTGATTCCGGTGCAACTGATCATATGACGTTTGATCCTGATGATTTTCTTAATACTACACAACCTCGACGAACTTGTATTGCAAATGCCAATGGAGTTACTTATCCTGTGACAGGGGCTGGCACTGTTGAACTCTCATCCTCTCTCTCACTGTCTAATACTTTACTTGTTCCATCTTTATCCAATAAATTGTTGTCAGTTAGTCAGCTTACTGAACAATTGAATTGTTGTGTACTCATTTACCCAAGTTTTTTGTTTGCTTCAGGATATTCACACTAAGTAGATTCTTGGTTGTGGTACTAAGAGAGGGGGGCTATATTATGTAGATGACTTCAGTCTCGGCGTAGCTAACAATGTGACGCATCCCTTTGATAGCAAACAACAACAAATCTGGTTGTGGCACCGTCGATTGGGACATCCGTCTTTTAGTTATATGAAGCATCTTATACCAGATTTATTCTCAGGTTTCAAGGACTCCGACTTCACATGTGATACTTGTATTTTGGCCAAGAGTCACCGTGTGCCCTGCTCGTTGAGTACGAACACGTGTCCTACTCCATTTACTTTAATTCACTCTGATGTCTGGGGACCTTCACCTATTACTGCTCCTTCTGGTGTTCGATGGTTTGTCACGTTCATAGATGATTGTACACGGATGACATGGCTTTATTTGCTGAAGAATAAAAATGAAGTGTTTTCCCGTTTTCAGTCCTTCCACAAACAGATGAAGACTCAGTTTAATGCTCAAATCCAGATTCTTCGCTCAGACAATGGTGGAGAATTTGTCAATCATGACTTTCAGACTTACTTCCAACAACATGGAATTATCCATGAGACGACTTGTCCTCAGACACCGCAACAAAATGGTGTTGCTGAACGAAAGAATCGACATCTTCTTGAAACTGCCCGAGCACTTCTGATTGGCGCTCATGTTCCTCCCCATCACTGGGATGATGCTATTGTCACCGCAGTTCACCTGATCAACCGCATGCCTTCTGGTGTATTGACCTTTAAAACTCCCTTACAGGTGCTTGCACAACATAAACCTCTGCCCTCTGTTTTGGTACTCACACCCCGAATCTTTGGATGTGTGGCTTTCGTTCATCTCCACAAAAATCAACGTAGTAAACTTGATCCCTGTGCGCTTCGTTGTGTTTTTGTGGGTTATGCCACTCATCAGAAAGGTTACCGCTGTTATCACCCTCATGCCCGACGTACCTATGTCACTTTGGATGTGACCTTTCTGGAATCTGAGTTGTTCTTCCATGACCCATCATCCAATTCTACGCTTCAGGGGGAGATACGAAGTGAAGAGCAGAATTGGAGCACGAGATTACTCTCTGCCGACATGCGATCAATCGCCCATTCATAACGATCAATTGCCTGACCCACCTAATCCATGCGAAGATATTTCTGATCCGAGTCTCACACCAACAGACAATACAGAACAACAAGATGAAAACCCCCTCTCTAACTCAACAGTACCAACAGACCAATCTCCTGAGAATATCCTTGAGGTAACTACTCCTACTAGACTTGTGCATTTAGAGAATAAAACTATTGAATATCAATTACCTTTCAGGCAAAATCGTGGGAAGGCACCAAACCGTTATTCACCTGATATGGGTAAGACATCCAAGTATCCAATTGCAAATCATGTATCCACTAAAAAGCTGTCTGAACCATTTAAGGCTTTTGTGCATCAGTTGTCTGCTATCCATATTCCAACCAAGGTCTCTGAAGCATTGAAAGATCCTAAGTGGGTCCAAGCTATAAAAGAGGAGATAAAAGCTCTTGAGAAAAATCAGACTTGGACATTGGAGACTATACCGCGAGGAAAAAAGACTATCAGATGTAGATGGGTGTTTACTATAAAACACAATGCAGATGGATCTATCGAGAGATACAAGGCAAGACTTGTGGCAAAAGGGTACACACAGACCTATGGTATAGACTATGAAGAAACCTTTGCTCCAGTTGCAAAGTTAAACACTGTCAGAGTCTTATTGTCCCTTGCAGCTAATTTGGATTAGCCACTACACCAGTTTGATGTAAAGAATGCTTTTCTACATGGCGAACTCACGGAGGAGGTGTACATGGACATTCCTCCTGGGTATAATACTACTCAGACTGGAACCGTTTGCAAGTTACGAAAAGCATTGTACGGATTAAAACAGTCACCACGTGCATGGTTTGGACGATTCACCATGGCAATGAAGAACAATGGTTTCAAACAGTGCAACTCAGATCATACTCTGTACTTGAAACATCGGAAAGGGAAGGTAACAGCATTAATAATCTATGTTGATGATATGATTATTACTGGGAATGATAAACAGGAAATATCACAACTACAAGACTATTTGGCTACTGAGTTTGAGATGAAGGATCTAGGTGGACTCAAGTATTTCTTGGGAATTGAGGTGGCTCGATCACAACAAGGCATATTTCTCTCTCAAAGGAAATATATCTTGGACTTGTTGACAGACACAGGAATGCTAGATTGCAAACCTGCGGACACTCCTATTGTTCAAAATCATCATCTTGGAGAATATCCGGATCAAGTTCCAACTAATAAAGAAAGATACCAAAGGTTAGTGGGAAGATTGATCTATTTGTCACATACTTGACCAGACATTGCTTATGCGGTGAGCGTTGTCAGTCAATTTATGCACTCTCCAAGTGAAGACCACATGAATGCAGTTCTTCGGATACTTAGATATTTGAAGTCTGCACCTGGAAAAGGACTTATGTTCTCAAAACATGGTCATCTAAATATTGATGGTTATTCAGATGCAGATTGGGCAGGTAATGTAACAGATAGAAAATCCACATCGGATTACTTCACATTCGTGGGAGGTAATTTGGTGACATGGAGGAGCAAGAAACAGAATGTAGTAGCTTTATCTAGTGCAGAAGCCGAGTTCAGAGGCATGACTAAAGGGATTTGTGAACTTCTTTGGTTAAGAAAGTTGCTTACTGAACTTGGGTATAAACCTACATCCACAATGAATCTCTTTTGTGACAACAAAGCTGCTATAGCCATTGCACAGAATCCAGTTCAGCATGATCGTACTAAACATGTTGAGGTGGATCGACACTTCATCAAACAGAAGCTTGAGGCTAAAGTGTTTCAATTTCCTTTTGTGAAATCCGAGGATCAATTGGCGGATATTTTGACAAAGGCGATTTCTAGTAAAGCATTCCACAATTCACTGGATCAGTTGGGCATTGGCGACATCTATGCACCAACGTGAGGGGGAGTGTTGGCGTGACTTGTGGATATTGACTTACTCTCCTTACACACCAAGAATTCCTATTATAATTGTAATTGATTTACTTTAATTCCTGTTTTCCTACTGTAAATAGATTTAGGAATTTATTATTTACTTGCCCATTCAGGTTTCGTTGTATTATAAATATGACCTCCTACAAGGAGAAGAATACACAGAAAATTCCCACAAACAAATATTCTCTCATAGTTTCATATTTTAGCAGTGGGGTGTGTGGGGTGTGTGGGGTGTGTGTATAGATGTATTAGGGTTAAGTATTAAGTTGGATGACATTTTTTGTCTTTTTACACAATAATAAAACTTACAACTTAATGATTTAAATATTAGGGTGAACTAAGAGAAGTGTGGGGTTTAAATAGAAAAAATCTTCTATTTTTATGGAACACGACTACCCATTATCTTTTTTAATTCTAAAATAAATTTTATTTATAAATAAAAAATATAGAAAATTAGTGAAATACCCATTCCTAGACATGAAACTATAAATATACCCTATACTATTTAAAGTATAGAAACACACCCAAAATAAACCCAAAAATCGACAGCTGTCGATTTTTTAAATTTAATAGCAATGTTGGATTATTGTTTTGCCCTTTTGCCCAAAATAAACCCAGCTCCGAGGCTGAGATAATCGACAATTGCTCCTTCAAAATCTTGGAGCTAGTCTGTGAGAAATCGACGAGCGGCAGATTTAACTAACCTCACCGTCGGAGCCACAACTCCAATTTTCATTGCTTTCTGGATCTCTCACTCGCTTTCTCACAGATCTTGTAGCTATTTCCAAATCTCATAGCTCAATCTCTTGCATCTCAGTCACAGGCAAGGTCGTTTTACAACTCAGGAGGTGGACTCGGGTCCTGATCCATGAGGCCGACTCTCCACCAACAATGATGCGTTGCTGAGGCCTTTTCTCCGTTCGGTAAGGTCATCGAATTGAAGATCATCAACGACCGTGAGACCGAGAGGTTCAGAGGCTTCGGCTTCGTCACCTTCAACAACGAGAAGGCCATGAGGGACGCGATCGAAGGCATAAACGGGCAGAACCTTGACGGCCGTAACATCACCTTCAATGAGGCCCAATCTCGTAGAAGTGGCGGTGGTGGTAGGGGTAACGGAGGTTACAGCCGCGGAGGATATGGCGGCGTTGGCTACTGAGGTGGCAGTCATCGTGAAGGCGGTGGGGATAACGTCTCGATGACAATTCAGTTTAGGCCACTTAGGTAATTTGTATTGATATTCATTTGAGTTTTGAATTGTGCTTTTAATTTTTTTTGTTTGTTTATAATTTGGAATGATTTCAGATTCGGTTTGGTTGTGAATTTGATCTTGTGTTTTGGTTTGAGCTGTGGTTAAAAATCTGTGGTATTGGATTCGGTTTTCATATTAATTGAGGTATCCTTTTTCAGTTGAATCTGAGTATATTCGTGCTGGAGGGTTAGGACTTGGAATTTCTGAGTTTCCTTTTTTCATTGCTTAATTCCATCCTCCTTTTGTTTCTTTTTCTCCTTTTATATTTTCCTAGCCAACCTTTGTTTAATTTGTTTTTGAATCAGATAGTAGAAAAATGCAGATGGTATTTAGAGAAAAGTAGAATAGTTGTTTGGATGTCCATTGTTTGCCTCCCCTGAATAACTCATGCACTTAAATGGGGGTTGACGCTGTAGTTATATTCTTTCATATTCCTAGCAAAGTCTCATGCTCTAACCATTGTGGGTTTGTGCATACAGCTCAATCAAATATTAGCAAATTCGATGGCCAGAGGTTTTCACACAAGTTGCTAGAGAGCTGGAGTCAGATTAGGTTTTTAGCTTAGTTGAATTAATTTTTTTTTTAAATATCAAGGATTTACAACTCTTCCAAGGTTGTTTTGTGAGTTGACTGCAATTTTCATTGTAGACTTACTTTGCAGCTACATTGCTGTGAAAGATGGGCTTTTTCAAAATAGAAAAATAGAAAAACTAATTGTCATCTGCCCTGGACCATACTAAATACCTTTGAGTCTTTTTAGTTATCTGCTTCTTTGCCTTAAGAAGCTGCAGGCTTGTTTAATTTATGTTTACTTTTTAGTCAAGAGCAGCTCAAAAATTTTAGATTGACATTTCATGTGGTCAAGGTCTTTGGGTCCTATCTTGGATCTGTTAATGCAATAAATTTTCAATTGAGCTCTTTAGCATGTGTCAATTTCCACTAGTGCATGAACAACATTAGTCTAGAAGTAATGAAGGTAACACTTTCAGTTAGTAGAAAACAGTCTCTAAAGATTACTTTCAAAAGCTATGAAGCTGTGTTATAGTGAGGTAGGTGGTTTACGAACAAAGGGTTTTTGCAGTTGTACACTTTTATTGTACATATTATGCACAGGAAATGATGTAGTTGTTAACTTTCAGTAAGTGGTATGAACTGTTCATATTCTGCAACTGAGTTGATTTCCATGATATAGTATTAACAGTGTACTTCTATGACATAATATGAGTATTTTACTAATTTTCTATAATGTTAACAGATTTTTCAATAACAAAGCTTGCTCCATATTTTGCTCTATATATAGTTGTGCACTTGAAGTTTATGATATGCAGAATGTGATTTTTACTAGGAAAATAGTTCTATGACATAGTATTAACAGTGTACTTCTATGACATAATATGAATATTTTACTAATTTTCTATAACATTAATAGATTTTTCAATAACAAAGCATGCTCCATATTTTGCTCTATATATTGCTGTGCACTTGAAGTTTATGATATGCAGAATGTGATTTTTACTAGGAAGATAGTTATATGACATAGTATTAACAGTGTACTTCTATGACATAATATGAATATTTTACTAATTTTCTGTAATATTGACATATTTTTCAGTAACAAAGCATGCTCCATATTTTGCTCTATATATAGCTGTGCACTTGAAGTTTATGATATGCAGAATGTGATTTTTACTAGAAAGATAGTTCTATGACATAGTATTAACAGGTACTTCTATGACATAATATGGATATTTTACTAATTTTCTGTAATATTAACAGATTTTTCAGTAACAAAGCATGCTCCATATTTTGCTCTATATATAGCTGTGCACTTGAAGTTTATGATATGCAGAGTGTGATTTTTACTAGAAAGATAGTTCTATGACATGGTATTAACAGTGTACTTCTATGACATAGTATTAACAGTGTTTTTTTTTTTTCTTGTAGAGGTATTTCCTTTTGCATTTGCGATTGTTTCTGGTGAAACTATGGACAATTGGAGGTGGTTTCTGCACATGATATCGGATGTCTTACTAGGTTTTTTTTTGTATGAAATGGTATTAACAATGTTTTCTATGAAATTGTATTAACAATGTACGTCTATTACATGATATTAACAATGTACGTCTATGACATGGTATTAACAATGCATTTCTATGAAATGGTATTAACAATGTACTTCTATGAAATGGTTTGCGGAGGTTCGGTGGAGAAGGAAGGGTTGTGGGGACATGCCCTTGGTTTTTGTGATTTTTTTTTAAGTTTGGATTTTTAAAAAAAGTATGGGCTAGGCTTGCTAGGCTTGTTTTGGGTTTTTGTGTGTCTTTTGTATTGGGCTTGTTTTAAGTTCATCAATGGCAGAGATGCAATATATAGGAAGTTCAACACTTATTTGTTATGTAGTAAATGTTTTTTTGGGTATGTTTATAAAGTGAATTCCATATTTTGGGCTTTTTTATAAAATTGGGCTGGGGTTATTTTGGGTGTTTTTTGAGTTTTTTTTTCTGTTGGGCTTGATAGTGGCAGTGATGTAATTTATTGAAACTTCAACACTAATTTGTTATTTAATAAATGGGTTTTGGGTGTGTTTATAAAGTGTTTTTCATGTGGGATTTTTTTATAATTTCAGCCTCTATTTTGGGTATATTAGTGAAACTCCCTAAAAAATATAAAAAAAGCCCGCGCCTGCGAAGATACTAGTACCAATTAAATGAACTGACACAACCAACATGAACCACAACAATCAAATTTATGTCCCCATACATCACAAAGCCACAGCTTGGATTGTATTCTTATTTATTTTGCCCTGCATTCACTGGTCCATATCATACGCCCTTGACCTTGAGAACTGCATCAGCTCCATCCTTGATCAACTGCCACGCGGCAACAACGTGCCTCTCCTCCGTAAGCGTGGCCCCCACCGCAAACCTCAACATGTATACCCCACCGACTACAGTGTGGCTCATATAAGCACGACCCGTTGAGTTCACCCACTCGAGTAGCTTCCGGTTCAGCGAGTCAACATAACTCGGCTCGGCCGTAGAAAATGACTTGAGCCGAAAACAAACCAGCGCAAACTTTCTGGGCACCACAACCTCGAACCTTAGGTCCGATTTTACGAACCCTTCGAACATTCGAGCCATCCGAACATCGGACCGGATGTGGCTCTGGATATTAGCGACGCCATAGCTACGCAGCACGAGCCATAATCTAAGTGACTTGAACCTACGTCCAGTGCCCAGTTGCCAGTCCTTGTAGTCCACCACTGAGTTAGACTCACTGGGTTGGTTTCTCAAATACTCCGGGTTGGTGCTCAACGCGTTGACCAACAAATCCGAACGCTTGACCCAGAGGCAGCAGCAGTCCAAGTAACTGAGCAGCCACTTGTGCGGGCTCAGACTCAGTGAGTCGATTCGCTCCACCCCGTTCAAATAATGCCTAAACTCGGGACAAATACAGGCACTTCCACCGTAAGCAGCGTCCACATGGACCCACATGTTGTAATCGTTTGCCACGCGGGCAAGCGGCTCGAGGGGATCGACGGCCGTGGTTGAGGTTGTCCCCACGGTTAAACAAAGGTAAAGCGGGACCAGCCCGGATTCCACGTCTGCCTCCACCACCTTACGAAGTAACTCGGAGACAAAGCGAAATCGGAGTCCCGGCTGGTGGGGATAGACCTTACATTGGAAGGACATATCCCGGCGAGCCTGGAAGCCTTGGTGAACGTGGAATGGGTCTGATCAGAAGAATAAACGACGAGCTTTTTCACGTCGTTTGTTCCCAAAGCCTCAAGCTTCCGGTCTCGGGCTGCAACGAGAGTTACAAAGATGGCTTCGCTGGTGGTGTTTTGAATGACACCACCACCGCCACCTCCAGCAGTGCCCGATGAAAACATGAAGGACGCGGGAAGCTTGAGCATGTGGGCCAGCCAGTCCATGACGACCATCTCGAGCTCGGTGGCGGCGGGGGAGGCGAGCCAGTTGAACCCGACGGAGTTGAAGCAAGTGCACAGCATTTCGCCTAAGAAGGCGGCGGTGCTGACGGTGGCGGGGAAGAATGCGAAGAAGTTAGGGCTGAGCCAGTGAGTGATGCCTGGGGATCACGTGGGAGGAGATGTCGTGGAAGATGGTTTGCAGGGGTTCGGGGAGGTGGGGGGCGGTGGAGGGGAGGCGGGAGCGGAGGTAGTTGGGCTGGACTTGGGTGAGGACAGGGTAGGATTCGATCTTGGCGTAGTAGTCGGCAATGAAGTCGACCATTTGGTGAGCTTGTTTGCGGAAGTCTTCGGGGTCTAAGGGTTTGAAGACGTCGGTTTGGGACAAGGAAGAATCTGTAAAGTTCAAGTCTAAGCTTCCCATTTTGATCAAAATGTCAAAATGTCAAAATGTTTGTGTGAAGAAGAAGAAGATAGATAAAGCTAGGAGGAGGAGGACGAGGTTTGAGTATATAGCATGCATGAGTGAGCAAGGGTTGAAGGTAAGGGGGTTATTTATAAAGAGAAATTTTGGTGGTTTGGAGTTTTGATGTAAGGGAGGGAAATATTGCGTATGAGTATATGTTTTTTTGGGGTAATTATAATTTTAGTCACTCGGGTTAGGGTCGAATTTAATTTTAGTTACCGCATTTTCAATTTTTCGATTTTGATCATTGTATTTGCAATTGTTAGCAAATCATGTCAAATGTTTCCATTCCGTTTAGTTTCATTAATTTAAAAATATTTTTAAAATATCAAATTTAATTATTAGAAAATTATTAGAGAAAGAGGATGATTTAGAAATTGAAAATTTTCTAATAATTAAATTTGATTTATTTTTAATTTAATATTAAAAAATATTTTGAACTCCCACATTGTTCTCATTAAACCTTTATTAAATCGAAGAGTTAGAGCTCGTATCGGATTGACATTTGCAATTGACTTAGTTAAAAGTCTGTCCACTTTTTTCTTTTTGGTGCATCACTGCCACATTAGTCGTATTGGTTGCATGCATGAAATAAACAAGGAGGTCGATGACTTAAGTGACTGGCTGAAGTCAGAAAATATATGTATAAAAATTCAAGTTTATCTTCAAATTGAGATGAATGGAAAATATGCAATTCATAGTAACAACAAAAAGCTTTAAATAATAGAGTTGGTAGCTAGCTAGCTCACCATATTGGATATGGGGGTGAGTTGGGTCGATGGGCATTATTGCAAACAACCGAGTGTAATTATGTAGGAGGCAACTGTAGTCTGTATGGATTTGGAACCATTTGTACATCAGCTATCTGGAAAAAAAAAATTAATCAATCTGTGTTCCCCTTTGAATGGCTGCCGAAATCAAAGCTACGGTATGGAATTTTGTAGTTATTTCATTTAATCTAGGTTGATGCTTTGATGAAGCTGGTATGAAGGATGGGTCACCGACACAGTACGATTAAATGAGGGTGAAAAGATGCTTCAGTGTTGGGATACGACAAAATCTTGCACACCCTACTCATATCAACTACTGTTTTCATCATTTGCAAAGATGCTTGTCTTTCTAAGCCTCTGTCTTATGTGATTGTCCATTAATATTATTGTTTGAATGAGGTCCCTCGGTGACTTGATGTTTTGAGAATTCTGGTCATCTGGCTTAAGTCCTTAGTCAAATTTGGTTTTTCTGCTGCTGTCTTGCATCCAATGTTAAGTATAAACTGCTTGCTGAACTTGCAGCATTAGAACTTTGGAGTTTTAGAATGCAGGGGACTCAAATAATTGTTAATTTGTTTGTTGGTTATGAGTTGGCTAGTGTTAGATTTCTTGTGCAGAGTTGAAGTGATATTTCTGGAAATCTGGTCCAGAGTTTCAAATATGCTCCAGTGCTTTCTGACATCAATTTTGGTCCAGGGTGAGATCAATTTTGGTCCAAGGTTTTTATATTTTCTATAGAGCTGCTTTCTGAGATTAATTTTAGTCCAGAGTTTTGTATTTGCTGTAAAGCTATTTTCTGAGACTAATTTTGGTCCAGAGTTTTGTATTTGCTGTAAAGCTATTTTTTGAGATTAATTTTGGTCCAGAGTTTTATATTTACTGTAGAGCTGCTTTCTGAGATTAATTTTGGTCCATGGTTTTCTGGTTGTCTTGAGAGGGATTTCCACATTAATGTCATCATCTGTGATAAGTGTGATCGGGGTCTAGACACTGGTCACCAACCACATACACGAGTACCGAAATTTAGGGCTAGTGCAAACTCACCTATATCGTAGCAAATCCATGCCACAAATAAACTATTTCATTAATCATCAACATCAACTCCCTTACAACTATTACATTAGCCTTATTAAGCTTTACAAGACTTGGGCACCAAGGCTACTTGGTCTAAAAGTAAAGGCTACTTAGTCCAAAAGTAAACTCATTAATTATAAAATCACACATAAATGAAAAAAGATATCATAAAACTACATAAATAAGAAAATAACAATATATCATGAAATAACTAATTAAATGGTAAATATCTATCTTGATCCACCCCTATGCTCCTGCATCAGCTACTTTATGAGATTAATTTTGGTCCAGAGTTTTATATTTGCTGTAGAGCTGCTTTTTGAGATTAATTTTGGTCTAGGGTTTTCTGGTTGTCTTGAGAGGAATTTCCACATTAATGTCATCATCTGTGATAAGTGTGACTTCATCGGTTTGCCAAAAAAAGCTTACCATGTCTATTGGGAAGATTTTGTTCAGGTTTTTCTTATTTGAGAAGATTTTGTTTCTTCTTCTTCTCTTCTTTGTTCTATTTCTCCATTTTCTCTACTTTCACTGCAATTGCCAACAGCTTTTATTTGCCACTTGGGTAATAAAAAGTTACCAAGTACAACTGGAAATCTTTCACACAACACAACAACACTAGCACCCCTTTTTCCCTTGGAAAAAAATGAAGTATCAACTCTATGATAGTGACTTCACCGACCACTTGTTGCAAATTCAAATTTAAAAGAAATATAAAAAGCAAAAAAAAATATCAATGATCGAACTGTCGCCTTCTTCGTTACACTGTACAATTGTCACAGTATTATCAAGATAAGATTTGTTCCCCGTTTGGTCGGCAGGTTATGGTATTGCAGAAACTAGTGGTAATTGAAGAACTCTCTCTTCTTGTGACATTGGAAAATATCTAGCTTTTGTTTTCCTCCGGTGAGATTATATCACTCTAAATCTAACAATCTTGAGACCAAAAACAAAATATTTGTTTCGGAGTCATGTATTTGTTTTTGCAAGGTAAAACAAAGCTAAACATCATCTGTTAAATCATGAAGAAACTTTACATCAATAAAATTTATCAACTAATCAAAGTTGATTAGTGCCTTTTTAAAATCATTTAGGTTTATGGAAAAAACTGGGTTTTGACCCCTAAATTCTTATGTGAAACATGTGGGAAAATTAGAAACCTCACAAGATCTGGAAAAAGATTTTGGCTTGTAAATGAGTGGCCCCTAAACTTAACACACACATATTACATTAAGTGCCTACAAAATTATAGGACGTGGTGTGGGTCTCTTCTGCAGAATATGCTGTGCACCAATGGTGTGATATGGAGAGAGTGAAGTCACAAACGGTCCTGGCACTGGAAGGTAAGGGCCCTAGAGACAAGTAAAGCTTGTCTATGCACAACCACTTTTTAATTATCCAGCTAGGAAAGGTCATTACATTAAGTGCCTACAAAATTATAGGACGTGGTGTGGGTCTAAGGCTGACTGGTCCATAGACATCCACAAGCTTGATAACAACTATCTTGGTAAAATACCTTGTTCTTTGATAACAAAAAAAATTAAAACTAATTAATTTTTCTTATATAGAAAAGGAGCTAAGAAAGAGACTCGAATTAATTTGATCATGATTCATGATGGAGTATAAGAATAAATACTCTAAACCTTTATAACTATATGAAAGAATATGGAATTCTGTATGGGTATATTCAATTAGGATTCTAGAGCATTTAAAAAGATTTTGTTTAAGTGTCAGCTTTTATAGAACTTGATGGAACTTTAGAATTCGTATAGAACTTGATAGACTTTCAGAAAACTTCTATATAATTTTTTAATAAACTTTCTTAAGATTTGTATGGCTTTTATTCCAGACTTCTATAATTTCTTTAGATGATATGGTTCCTTGTTCTTTGTAGTCGTAATGAGAAAACTCCAAACCAGGTGACTACCAGAGGAAAAAAATGATGTATGATAAAATGACAAGGCCCTATTAAAAAAAAACAAAACAAAACAAAAGACATGCTCAAGTAGGCCTCTGTCTTCTACAGAAACTTTGAGCCTGTGACCATCCTTGTTTTGTTTGCTTTGAGATCACATCAAAGCCATGACTTTATTAAACTCCTCCCTATCAATTCTGTCAATGTACATAGTAACATTGCTGTCAATGTATCTAATGGTGATCCAATTCTAAAAAACATGAAATAAAATTTTAAACTTGATTTGTATCAACATTATATAAAAAACCAAATTCATAACATCTTTTCCTTCAACAATATGAAATAAAATTGTGTTTAACGAAAAGCAAAATTCATAAGAAATATAGTGACAAATGTATTACAAATTTGAAAGAAAAGTCTAAGAAAAATATTTAACGTTCATTCATTATCCTTGATTCTCATTGTCGTCATTGTGCCCAACATCTCTCCACATATCCAAAGCTATACAACTCTCCATTCATTAACATTCTGACGTTGTTGTTCGTGTGTTTGGAAAACTAGTTCAAGATCCCCTTCATTAACTAGTAACGATGAAGATGAAGAAGATTCGTTCTCCAATTCAACAGGAAATTCGTTAGATCTACACTCTTTTCGAAGAAAATTTTGTAGTCCTACACAAGTTAACACTATCTATGTTTGTGTCGTATATGGGAATGGAGGTGCATACTTGAAAATTGTAAATCGTGACTTAAATATACCAAATATGCTCTCAATGACATTCCTCAAAGACGAATGACGAAGATTGAACAACTCAACTTCATTTGCAGGTGCACGACCTTGACCCCAAACTCTTGGAGATGATATCGAACATCTCGAAATGGAGCCAAAAATTGGCGTCAATTTGGAAATCCACAATCCATTAAGAAAAATTTACCTGATAATAGATTACACATATGTTAGTATCCAATGTAGGTATGTAAACTATAAGAAAAAATTTAAAATTTAAAAATACCTTGTGACACTTTAAGTCCATTCCTCCTTGTTAAAGCATCTTGTAGTACTCTTGAATCGTGAGCTGAGCCCTTCCACCCACTAAGGACATATATGAATTTTAAATTAAAGTTACAAGCTGCTAATACATTTTGTGATATCGTACCATGACGATTACGATAGCTGCTTACGTCGCGTCCCGTTACCATTGCTGGAATACGTGTGCCGTCAATAGCTCCGATACAATCTTAAAATAAACCCAAAAGTTTAAAAGATATTATCAAACATAAACAAATTGAATAAAACAAGTTGCACCAGATAACACATTTATCTTAAAGTATGGGTAAAACCTTGCACTTTCCCTTATTTTAGCTGACCGCTGATCCAGGTTTGGCTAGCATCTCCAATGCTATTGTGTTCAAGGCCTTTAAAACTTTGTTAAAATTTTTCCTAGCCGTGAAGTGCGATCGGCCAAATGTATCACGTACTAGATAGTATCTATTATTTTGACCCACAATAAGCAAAAATGTCACAACCATTTCTTCTACACAAATGAATCTTGTATCTTGTAAGAGTGTTTTTTCTCTAATAATACTGCATAACTTTCGAAACACATCAGGATACACTCTATACCTTTCTCAAAAATGCTATGGGTCGTCATTCAATACATGATGTGTATAATTATATCCTTTCATAGTAATTGGTCGCCGGGTTAATGGACGTTCAATATCTTCACTATGCATCATAATCTCATTCAATGCATGAGCTACTGCTTGAATCGCCATTAATAAATTCCAAATTGTTTCATAAATTTCTTCATCCTCCTCAATTTCTTGCCTCTCAATTTCTTCTACCTCCATTATATATATATATATATATATTGATACCACCTAAATAAAATGATAAAGAAATTACAAACATAATTAATAATAAAGTCAATTAATAAACAAATTACAAACACAATTTATAATAAATTTCAAATTTCCAAAAGAAATAAAGGATTCATAAAAGCAAAACAAGTTGATGAATTCATCGTCAACTATTTAATAACCAATAGAGTATTTAAACATAAACAACAGTGTTTGATAAACAAAACAAATAGTCCAAATATCATCCAAAAACCAATCATTCCAAACAAACTAGTCATTCCCAAAAACTCTTAAAAAAAACCCTTTCATTCCAAATTGTAGGATATCCAATTTGAGCGCTCCTCAGGAGACATTTTCAAAAATGCATCCTTTTTTGTGTTTTTATTCAACAAAGAAAGCGCTTTATAACAAGAACGTTCATCCAAATTTGGGGTCTCCTTAATGGCATCCCACATATAACTCTGCTGCTCTTTCTCTTTTTCCCTTTTTGCCAATAGGTTATGGACTCTCCAGAAGTCGGTGGCAATTGAATCAATGCTAAGGCAAATACTTCCCATAGCTTGCTAGATGGTCTCATTTGAGATAACATTCCCTTCTAAATCTGTTCTAGTTCGTTTCCTCTGGCTTGAGCGTTCTGAGGGACTTTACAATTAGTGGATCTTGGTGTGATGGTTCATTATGATTTGGTATAAAAGCCTGACTTTCATCATCAAAGACAAAGTCCTCTATTCCAACATGTCTATCTTCCACCCTAAAATTTCTTGCATCAGTATAATCACCCAATCCTAATGAGTTTCTTCCAATAGCAATTGCATTCCCAATTACAATTTGCAGATCCTCATAGGTCTCACAAGTTTTTGTTTTAATACTTGTGTCTTTTGGGTGGGACTATAACAAAAATAATAAAAGAATAATAATTTAACATAATTATGTATTCAAGTTACCAAACGAAATTATTTAAAGAAAATTTAATAACCTAACCTTAAAGTAGTCTTTCCAAACTTCTTCAGGAGCAGTGAATTTCTTTGTGGTTGAATCCCACCCAAACCCATAGCTGTGAAGGAGAAACTGTGAATATTTTTGGTATTCTTTTTTAAAGTACTTCAACCGACTCTGGTATCCCACCCAAACCCAAACCCACACCTAAGTTTTTCATTAATCTTAGGGAGTATTTTGGTTTCTACAGTTGCCTTGCTTAGCATTTCATTAGCATCACGCCATCCACGGCTTGTAGCATCAACCATGAGTTGCAACAACATTTTACTCTCTTCCACACTCCAAGAATTATAATCTTGTTTGCTCTTCCCTTTTCCATTTACTTATTGTGTATTTTCAGACTCCATTTGAGTGGTGCAACTATGAATTTTATTATGTCAATCACAAATACAACATAAAAAAATATACAAAAACACTACACAAAAAATGTACATAAGCAACCATAGATCCTAACAGACATGACACATCTTATGTTGAATACAAACATCACAAAATGGTTGAATGGATTGAAGAAGAATCGGAGTGAAGAATGGAAAAGGACGCAATAGGAATTTACAGATTTGGCGTCCGAACTCCGATAGGGGTGTATGATACCTTTCTGTGATATATGGTGGATTTTGGGCTTTTAAGGTCGTTTAGGCTTCCAAAACAGCATTTAAAAGTTGTAGTTAATTTTTGGCTTTCGTTTTTTTTTATATTACTACTTATCTATATTTGTCTTCGTTTTTTTGTTTGATTATAGAAAGGTTGTCAATTATTTCAATTTTCTATCTAGTGATTCAATGTACAATTTTTATAAAGTTGTATATAGAGATTTCAGAAGAAAATCAAGTAGTAACAAGCATAAACCCTAGTAACAAAGTATAACCCTAGTAACAAAGTATAAACCCTAGTAACAAGCATAAACCATAACCCCAAACTATAACATAATAACAAGAAAAACAGGATAAAGAAAAATCATGGAAAAAGAAAACCCTAGGGTTCGTTCTATTCCAGGGATTAGGAGGGATGCTAATCAACACAAATTAAATTAACACAAATTAAACTCATTAAACTGGAAATTAAGTTGAGGGAACAATGATTGGGGGGAGTTGGATGATTTAGACCAAAGTAAAATTAACAGCAGCAAATAACTAAGTTGTGAATGAAATATGGATTAAGGGATAGCTAGAGGATTCTTCTCCACACATGGAACATATGCATACAAATCGATCTCCAGTTACTCTTTCAATAAAGTATGAATGACAAAGTCCCAAATTAATTGTGAACTGCACTAATTAACTCTCAGATTTTCCTAAGTTCATTGAATTGGACTCAGCGACTCAATCAAATTATTCTTATCAAGTTCCCTATATGAACAGCATGATAGAGATACATATCAAAGATCATTAAGTTCTATGAAAATCATAAGCTTTGACAAAACATTTGTAACTATGAAAAGCATGATACTCATGCCAGGAATTTACTTAACACAATCATGACTAGTGATTTTTACTACTTGTGAATATAAGTTTATAACGATTAGGTGAAATTCCCTCATATTCTAGCATCAAATCCCTGCATGCAAACTAAGTATACATCCTTAATAAACATGCAAGAATAAGTCTTGAATAAAACAGAAAAGTAAATCACATTCATATTTTACGAAACCATAACTGGAAGTGATCAATTCATATAAAACATATGTCCATGGCTTCGAATTCACCTCTAACTAAGAAGAAATTTAGTTACTCATATTTAATAATTGAAAAACAATATAGAATGGAAATACATAAGATAGGATAAAGAGAAGAAAAGAACTAGATGATGGCAGCAAGGAATTCCCAAGACAGCTCCAAGCTTTGCTCCTTTTGCAACTAGCTCTCTCTCTCTCTCTCTCTCTCTCTCTCTCTCTCTCTCTCTCTCTCTCTCTCTATTTGAATGTGTATGAGTAATGGATGAAGTGAAGTGATGGATTGTTGAATGATTTGTGTTTAGAATTGGAGTGCTATTTATAGGGAGAATGGAAGGGGAATATTTGAATTGAATATGGTTTATGCCAATAGCACTTGTAATTAGAAATTCATTCTTTTGGCTAGTGCATTTCACCAACAAATCCCATTGTAATTAGAAACTCATTCTTTTGGCTAGTGCACTTCACCAACAAATCCTACTAGATAATCATGCATGACATAGTCAGCTTGTGGACCGATTTTGGGCTTGTTATTCACTCCAAACAATTCTGGAAAAATATGGATCTTCAAGCCCTTTGTCATATCTTTCCAAGCATATGCAGCCCAACTCAAGGAAAAATAGGAAAGACCTTCAAATGTCATTTTTGGCCCAGTAACGCAGATGCTGCCGAATTTTGACATTGGGCTGCTAAATCGTGGATAACTTCCTCTAGAAGACTCTAAATCATGAACCGTAAAATGCTACGGAAACTAGACTTCCGTATCTTTCCAATGATGTATGGCTCATTATCTGGTTCTTCTTGAGCAAGTACAGGTTAATCCGTGAATGTGACTGATCTGCAGACACTGTTTTGAGCTAACTTGTCTTCAAAATGCATGTAATGAGTCTCATCCTTATTACACTGAAACATACACAAACTTCATTAAAAGCACAAGTTTAACTCAAAAACATAACCAAATCATAAGTTAGAAGGGTACAAAAAGATATGTAATTATGAACTGATCAAGAGCATACCTTCATAGCTGGAGGAAGGAAGCTGTTTGTCTTCTGTTGTAGAGAGAAAAGCTAGGGCGAGAGAAAAACATCTGATGAAATACTTGGGAGCGGGGGTTGGATTTATTTTGGTCTTTGTTATTTATAGCTCTCCCCTTAAAACTTACGAAAATTTATCACTTAATGAAATCCTTCCAAATATATGACATTTTGAATACACCTAGATTTGATTCAACTTTTTTATAATCCGAATTGAATACACCCCTATTTGAATGGACCTTTTAAAAGTCCATACAAGTCGGAATTGAATACACCCAAACTTATAAAACCTCTTTTAAAGTTTGTATAAATCCAAATTGAATGCGCCCGGATTTTTAAAATCTTTTTAAACGCTTTATAATCCTAATTGAATACACCCACCGTAGTTTGTATTGATATCAATGAGACTGTAATGTACAAGCTTTATACAGATTGCAAATTCTATTCTAACTAAATAAGAAATATATTCTAAGTAAGTCAATCACAATAGTTGTGATTGACTCAATCTTAGCTAATTACTGGGATTGTGCCAATTACAATAGTTGACCAATTTCTTTCCTTTAACACTCCCCCTCAAGTTGGAGTGTGAATGTCTATTTCACCCAACTTGCCTAGATGGGATTGGAACAAGGATTCCGGTAGCGACTTAGTGAAAATATCAGCAATTTGATGTTTTGTTTGCACCTGAGCTGTCTGGATTTCTCCATTTTGAATGCTCTCACGAACAATATGGCAATCCAATTCAATGTGCTTGGTTCGTTCATGATAAACTGGGTTGGCTACAATGTAGAGTGTTGCCTTGTTGTCACAAAGTAAGGTCGCTAGTTGGCGGTGCTCCATTTCTAGGTCCTGTAAGAGGTATCGCAACCATGTAAGTTCACAAGTGGTAGCTGCCATGGAGCGGTACTCAGTTTCTGCAGACAACCTTGAGACAGTAACCTGTTTCTTGCTTTTCCATGATATGAGTGACCTGCCAAGAAAGATATAGTATCCAATAACTGAACACCTTGTAAAATGACATCATGCCCAGTCTGCATCACAATATGCAGTCAAGTGTAGTGGCCCATTCAAAGAGAATAATAACCCTTGGCCAGGAGCTCATTTGAGGTAGTTAAGGAGCCGACGTGCTGTGTCAAAATGATGCTCCCGAGGCTCATGCATAAACTGACTGAGCGTATTTACTGCATATGTGATTTCTGGTCTTGTTATTGTCAGATAGATTAATCTTCCAATTAGTCTTCATTTAAGAGGGCCACAGCTTGTAGGCATGAGGACAACATTGGCTTCCGTAGGAATTTTTTTAGGCTTAGCACCAAGTAAGCCCGCATCTTCCAAGATATCTAGTGTATACTTCCGTTGACAAAAAGAAATGCCAAACTTGGACCATGCAATTTGAACTCCAAGGAAGTACTTTAAAGGTCAAAGATCTTTGATTTTGAAACAGGTGCCGAGAAAATGTTTAGGGTCTCGTATGACATCATTATCATTTCCAGTGATTATCATCTCATCAACATATATCAATATAAAAATGAAAGATTTACCACGTGTTTATGTAAACATAGAATAATCTGATTTGGATTGAAAGAAACCAATATTTTGTATAAAAGATGAAAACTTATGAAACTAGCTTCGAGATGCCTGTTTGAGACCATATAAGGCTTTGTGAAGATGACACATAGTGTGCTCCCCATGTCGTCGATACCCCGGTGGTGGAAACATGTAGACTTCTTCATGAAGGTCGCCATGAAGAAAAGCATTGTGCACATCCATCTGATGAAGCGGCCAATTGCGAACAGATGCAATAGTTAGAAGATAGTGAACAGTGATAAGCTTAGCAATAGGAGCAAATGTCTCAGTATAATTGATGCCTTCACATTGGGTGAATCCTTTGGTGACCAAGTGAGCTTTGTATCTCTCAATGGAACCGTCAGAATTTAATTTAATTTTGAAAACCCATTTGCATCTAATAGGACAATGACCAGCTGACAATGGAACTAAGGACCTGGTGTTGTTCTCCTCTAGAGCTGTAATTTCAGAATTCACAGCCTCAACCCAGTGTGGGTTATGTTGTGCCTCCTCGTAAGTGTTGGGTTCAACCAATTGAGAGATATTGTTGACGAAAATTCTACGATGCTCAAAAAAATATACATACCGAGTGATGGGGTAACGAGTGCCAGTCGACGTGATTAGGGAAGGAGCGCCAGGAGCAAGCAAGGCAACATGGTGAGCTTGGTAATCTTTGAAGTGGGAAGGGGGTTTGGAAGGGCAGGTGGATTTTCAAATAGGTGGGGGGTGGGTGTCAATGGAAGGCAAGGAGGGAATAATGGGAAGATGTGGTGTGATTGGTGGAGACGACGCCGGGGCGTCAAGGGATGAAGGAGGGGCGTCGTCTAATGCCATAGGAGAGGGATGTGGGGAGGGAGTTGGCGAATTAGAGATGGTGAGGTCTGGGGTTACCTGGGTCTGAAGATCATAGGCTGGATGGGGATTGTGGGGCAATTGGGGTTCTAGTAGAGATAATGGGTCATGGGATGGAGTGGGTCGGACAATAGATTCATCTTGATTTTTGGACGGGGATGTAGAAAATGGGAATATATTTTCATGAAAAATCACATCTTGAGTGGAAAGAAATTTTTGTGTACTAAAATCATAAAGCGATAACCCTTTTGACCAAGTGGATAACCAAAGAAGACACATCGACGAGCCCGTGCATCAAACGTGTGTTTGGGAAGAAGATTGGTAGCATAACACAAACAACCAGAAATCTGTAAATTAGAATAATTGGGAGATTTGTTGTGCAAGATTTCATATGGGGATTTCTGTTTGAGTAAGGGTGTGAGGAGGCGATTTATGAGATAGCATGCAGTTTGTAAACTTCCCCCCCCAAAAATGTAAAGAAATGTTGGCCTGGAAACGGAGTGCCCTGCCCACATTTAAAAGATGTTGATATTTTTGCTCAACTCTGCCATTTTGTTGGGGTGTATGGACATGAGTGTTGGAAAAGGGTACCTTTGTCTCTAAAAAAGGATTGGAGAGAAGAAATTCACTCCAATTATCAACACGCAAGGTTTTGACAGGAAGATTGAATTGGGTTTGGGCCAAAGAGAAAAATGATTTTATCACCCCTTGTGTTTCTGATTTAACATTTAAGAGATGGATCTATGTAAATCGGGTAAAATCATCCACAATAGTTAGAAAATATCGTGCACCAGTGTGAGTGTGAATTTTGTGTGGCCCCCAAATGTCACAATGAATTAAATCAAAAGGTGCATTGGATGTCATTGAAGTAGATGGAGAAAAAAAATAAGCAAGATTGCTTTGCTAAAGGACAAATATCACAAACATGATTTGGATCACAAACAATTTCTGGAATTTAATTGGAAAGGAATTGAGTAGGTGCTTTGGATGGGTGCCCCAGACGTTGGTGCCAAAGATGGGAGGTGTGGTGAACATGATGAGCTAAATGTGAATTTTGGGTAGCTTTGAGGTAGTAGAGCCCATTAAAATGCTTGCCCAGGCCAATTGTCCTCCCTGTGTTCACGTCTTGCACAATACAAAACTTATCAAAGAAAATCACAATACACTTCAATCCTCATGTCTTACCGAGCATACTCATTTTGCAAATCAATCGCTCCATCGAGGCCCAGAGCATCCCAAAGGCCCAATACATCACTAAGTTGAGCCCAAACAATGCCAAACCACTTTTTTGCATCAACAGTATTAATTGTTATGTTGATTCTTTAGTATTCAATTGCGTCAATTTTGGTATTAATTGTTTGAATATAAAATCTAATATTGCATCAGTTTTAGTATTCAATTGTTATATTGATTTTTTTATTTCATTTATAGCTATTAATTTTTGTGAAAACGAGCAGAGAGTTTATGTGACATTATTGCAAGTTTTATTGACAATTGCTGTCATTGCTTTAAATTTGGGAGAAAACGAACAATTATTTTTTTTGGTAGTATAAATGCATAGTTTAATATACCTTGGTCTAATTTGGGAGGCAATCCATACTATTTAAAGCCTCAGCTAGTTGGTTGATACATCAATGTTGAGAACTATAACTTTTATATTTATGGAGAAATTAAATTTGACTCTTCTATTTTGTGCATTTCATTACTTATTTTATGTTGAGATTAATTCCCTAGATATAAAGTATTCCAATATGCTATAATTGGTTTTGGATGTTAGTTTTTTATTTTTTATTTTTTTTTTCTTTCCTGGTTCCAAAGCATTCAATTACGAGATTTTTTTAAATATTTTTTATGCAGCTTAGTTTCAAAACTTCAATGTCAATTTCATGACGTTTAAAGCTTTTATTTTGGCAATAAAGTTAGTGATATTTTTAGGTGATTATTGCCTTTAATGTACTGAACATTTATGCAATTTAATTACATGTTTGTCTTAATATCTTGGATTCATGCCAATGCCCATATATCCCAATTGTTAAATCCTTCATATTATTCATTTGAGTTAATCTCAATACATATATATTGAGTGAACTAATGTTTTCTGATTGTGAAGCCTTGACAGATGCCACATGAGTTAATTGCCATGAAGTGTACATTGTGAAATCTTCCTGAAAAAATTGAAATGAAATAATAAATTATATCACTGTAAGTGGCATTTAATTTTAAGTTTTGGTGTAAGACCTCCAACCCATAAATCCTTTAAAGTATTATTGTCATATCTTATGAATTTAAAATTAAATATATAAAAAATTTGGTACAGTCTTCATATATTTTGAATATTCCCTTAATTTGTGGGGGTTGAGTTTCCTTAACTATGTTGGTAATTGTTGAAATTTTGTGGGTATTTCAAAATACAAAATTAATTTCAATACTTATTTTATGTTGAATTTAAATTTCCAGATTTTGAGTACTTTGATTACCTCTTTAAAACTGAAGTTATTTTGTACATTTATTATATAAGTTTTGATATCTCTTTTATTGAGATTTATCTTATTTTGTTTTAATTAGCCCTCAAATGTTTATGTTATTTATTTTTTATAATGATAATGATTCTTTTTTATTTTAAAACGTTAATGCTATAATTTTATGTGTGGCTAATGTTGAGCAGTTTTTGTTTTATGTTGAAATACGTTAGACTTATTTAATGTAGTCTAATTACATTGCTTTAGTGTCGTAATCTTTTTGGAGGTAACCAATAATCATTTAATTAAACTCCTTTCTTTCAAAATAATTATATAAAAAATTATATAAACTCTTCTTATTAATTGGTGACATGGAGAAATAGCGCAATTTCCTTCTTACTTCTCTTTCCCACAAATTTTGAGTCTGTTTTCAATTTCCTTGTTTTCTTATGGGAAATGTTCATTATACTCATTATACTCAACTAATGATGATCTTGGTATAGAATTTGGTGGAGACTTCTTATTGTTTTAAAAGGTCATACTAAGAATCAAGAAGATACAATGACAACTTGGATATGCAATCATGATTTCAGCCATATGGAGTGCACAAGGGAGTAAGAGTATCCTGAAATACTTAGTATTTATAGTTAAATTTATTTAATAAATTAAGTGTTGCACTGTTTGTTCATAGCTTCATCAGGTGCACTCAAATTTCCTAGACTATTGCTGGCCCATATTTGACTACCAATATTTGAGTGGTATTCTTAATTGTGTGAATTTATATATAGTAGGAGTTTCGTTATACTTTAATGTATACCAATGTGTATGTACTTTCTAATTATACAGTCCCGATCTCTTGGATCACAGGAGTTCAAGAGATTGTGGTCACCCACCGTTGGATATTAATCCAATGGTTCAAAAAAGTTTTTTTAAAAGGAGTGCAAGAGTAAGTGAACAGTTGAATTTACATCCAATGGTGAGTGACCACAAATCTCTTGGACCCCTGTAGGTCAAGAGATCAGGACTGTCCAATTATATTGAGGTGAAGTCCATTAATCATTTGTGTGCAAGATTTTGTAGGAAATATTTCTAATAAAATGCAAGTCTAGAACGTGTTAAAATGGACAAAAAAGACATGACCTACATTATATATGCCTTGTGAAGGCTAGTCCTGATATGTATGCCTCGTGGAGGAGGTTGTTAATGCAAAATGTCAAGGGGGATGTGCTTAAGCCCATAAGAGAGTCACCTAGGGAGGTAACCCAACTTCTGTGATTGGCGATTCCATGAAGGAAGTTTAATGTGTTAGAAACAATCCATACTGTGTGACTCATATAGCACTCATAAAACTATGGAGATATCATTGAGATATTCTTCTGCTCATCCCTAAGGCAAAAGTGCTATTTTATGTGGCGTTAGGAATGGATTTATCCCTGAATGAGTTTCAAGATGGGCAAACTCTAGCAGGGTGCAAGTTGCATGTACTCTTGGAGAACTCACCTAAGTGAGAGATGTCGTGAGGCCGCGACTATGAGAATTGGGCTATTCTCTAGTAACTCTCATGAGAATCAAGATTAGCGCATGGCCATAAATAACACTAACCCGCATCCAAGTCTCAACCAATACTATGTATGTGTGGGATATGTTGAAGTTAGGTCAAATGTTCCGAGTTCAATACTTTGTACACTCAGGTTCCTCAAATGGAGACTATCATCACTAAGTGAAGGTTCAAGCCCGAAAGGCACCTACACCTATTGCATAGTATTATATTGCCCACATATAAATATATATTTTCACTTTTTTTGTTTTGTCATGGTAAAATTTTGAAAACCTTGTGGGGGATTGTTGGAATTTTAAAAAGGTTTTAAAAATTTAACTGTTTTGATTTATTTAATTATTTTAGTTGTTTTATTTTATTTATTGTGGGGGTTATAAATATTTAATTTTTAGGTTTTATTTCTATATTAAATGCCTTAATTTTCTAGTTTAATGTGGTGAATGTTACATGTTATTGGATGCTTATAAAAGGCCACTCCTCTTTCACATTTAAAAAACCACAATACCATCAGAATATCACATATCACAATCACCACCGCAATCTGATTCTCTCCTTTTCTACTTTAATATATATTCTCTACTTTCTATTAGTATTTTTGGGCAATGGTTATGTGACTTGGAAACATATCCATATGTGAATGTGCTCATAGCGGATCTTGAGCTTGTGTATTAGGGTCGTATCTTGGAGTCTTGTAGACCATCAGAACCTGCACGTAGGAAGGCTACAAGGGCTTTATGACAGAGTCTTTGATGTGCTTCACCGTACCAAGCTCACCTTCTTACTTATAATTTATTTTGTTTTTATTTACCTATCAATTTGTTTTTCTTCAGATTCATTGTATCTTAATAACTTTCCAATTTGTTTATTTGTTATTTATAATATAAAGGTTTTTGTATTTAGTTTTATGGAAAGAAGAAAATTATAATTTTTATAACACATTTTGCATATTTGTTTTAAAACACATTTTCACCGGAAGCAAGCGTGCTTTTCCAAGAAGCACAGTTAGTCAGAGATAGATTCAGGATTTTGGAATAAGTTGGAGCTAAACCCTCATTCGTGTTACAGCATAGAAAGTGGACAAGAGAATACTCAAGTTGCTGGAGAAAATGGAATGGATATATGGGCTTTTGGGTTGCTGATTATAATCTATAAGTGGTGGTTCTGTAACCTCAAATTGATTCAATGGAGCCATTAAACAACACCAACTCAATAAGAAACAACACAAAATTATCATCATATTTCAATTTAATTCCAGGTTTCTTCATTGTATTCATTGACTTCGTTAATTGGTTGGTATTGAGGGCTTAATTTGATAATTTGGCCGATGTCTTCTCCTCCTTTTTTTTCTTTCCATCTTCTTTTTACTTTCTTTCTTTTCTCCATCTTCTTTTATTAATTTCTCGTCGAAAACCTCAGCCAAATGCATATACTTCTCTTTTTATTATTGAAACAGCTCTCAAATTCAAATTCTCCTATCCCCATTAACAAAAATATATATGTATGTGAAGGCAGAGGCTCGAATGAGTTATGTTACAACAAATGACATGTTATGTTGCATCATAAAATCACATAATAATAATAATAATAATAACAATAATAATAATAATAATAATAATAATAATAATGTTTTCCTAAAAAAATGTTATTAAAATTAGAGTACCAATGTGAAAGTGATGATGAGTAATAGGCGCCGTGACGGCAGCGTCAACGCCTCTAAAATGTGAACACAGGAAACGTCCTCTTTTAGACTTTCACTCCTCCTTGTCTTTTTCATGGAAAGAAAACCGAACAACTGTCTCCTCCTCGTTAACGTCCTCCTCAAACTCAAAACACTTCCGAATTAATAATTTTCATTTCAATACCAAATCTTCTCTTCTCTTCTCCCCACAGACGTCATCACTGCCACTCTGGATTTTCACAGCAGACGCCTAAAAGTTTTCACCTTTTTTGGGGTAGTATTTTGTTGAAAAGGGTGTTCTGTTCCCATTGGTGTAAAATACCATATAAAAGAGGGAGCAGGAGATTCAGATTCTGGGAAAAGATTCAGAAGAATCAAAGAGTCTCTTTTCTCAGTCCAACATACATATCCATCCCACCCACCTTCTACAAAGAGTAAGTTTGCATTTCTCCTTTGTGGATAAAGATTTGATTTTGCGTGTTTATCTGCTCTGTTTCTACCCCTGTTTCTCTCTCTCTCTCTCTCTCTCTCATGTGACATAGAGAGAGTGTTGAATAAAAGTCAAAGGTGCTTGCTTGGTTGCATTCATAAATCTATAATGGGCTGGTTTAGATTAATGTTTTTGTTGCTTCTTGCATAATAAAAATGAAATTTTTGGAGTTGGTTGGTTGGGGAGGACTTCTCATATTTGTTCTTACTTGTAATGAAACTTTAGGGGAAGAAGAGCCTAGAATTCAAATTTTACGTTTGGATTGTAGATAAGGGTTGGACCAATGCTCACTTAAATGTGTAAAGCCTTCACTTGTTGAACCTAGTACACAATGTTCTGGTTGCTGTGCAAGCAAGAATTTGAAGGGAGATTTTTTTTTTTTTTTTGGACGAAATTTTTGAAGGGAGATGAATGTATACTTTAAACATAATCATTGAAGATAGGTTGACTATAATTTATTGCATTTAGCGGCAGATTCACACTAAGATTTGATGTTAGTGGCTTATTTTATGTAGTCAATAAACCGAATGATTTGCCATAACATCATAACTTGTAGGGGAGCTGGTTGAACAGAGGCAATCATGGGAAGCCCTGATGTGAATGGACCCCCACCAAAGCTTGAGGTTTGTAGTGCTTCTTTTGTTTCCTTTAAACTAGAATGAACTTGCAATTAGAGCAAATCTATATGTTGAACCAGTTTCTGATATGCATTTGTTCTCAATTATAGGGGAAGTATGCTGCAATGGTGGTGTGCTGGCTTCTGGGAAATGGATGCCTCTTTTCATGGAACAGTATGCTTACAATAGAAGATTACTATGTTGACTTGTTCCCGGTAACTGTCCTATCTGATATGATTTCGATTCAGAAACTACAATATCTAGTTTCTACATTGTACCTATCTCTCAGATTTTCTTTGAGTTATGTGCATGTAGACAATATGTTTTGACAGTTGTAGCATTTGGAATTGGATTGCCTCATCAGTTGAAGTTTAATTTTCTTTTTTCCCCTGGTGCAGCGATACCATCCCGCAAGGGTCCTCACTCTGGTGTACCAGCCATTTGCGCTTGGAACAATTATAATCTTGTCGTATCATGAGGCGAAGATGAATACTAGGAAAAGAAACCTATTTGGATATGTCCTATTTTTCATAACTTCTCTATTGGTGCTAGTTGTAAGTGCAATTTAAATCTTCAATTAACATCACCAAATACTGCGATTGAGAAACATATGATTAAGCCTCTAAAATGTGCTTCATTCTGCCATAGTTGGATTTAGCTACATCTGGGAGAGGAGGCCTTGGAACTTTTATTGGAATTTGTGCCATTAGTGCTGCCTTTGGAATTGCAGATGCTCATGTGCAAGGAGGAATGGTTGGAGACCTCTCTTTCATGTCAGGAGAACTCTTCCAAGTCAGTATTTGTTTTGCATAGCAATTACATGCTCTATGTTTCATTTTCGTTTTCCTTCAAGTTGTCGAAATTTATGGACCTGGTTATAAATTTGTGAGTTTTCTTGTTTCAAACTGTTCAGTCTTTCCTTGCTGGTTTGGCTGCATCAGGAGCCCTAACCTCTGCTTTGAGGTTAATTACAAAGGCAGCATTTGAGAATTCCCATAATGGTCTTCGGAAGGGAGCTAGTAGGTTCCAGTTCTCAAGTTTTCATATTTGTTGTTGAACATGTTACTGTTTTCTTTAGGACCATCATAAACTTAAATCTTCTGATATTTTGTATCTGTGCATGGTCTTGCCTACCATATATATATATATATATATATATATATATATATATATGTGCGTGTTCAACTTACATTAAAGCACTGGCTTTCTTTTTCCACTGCAGTTTTGTTCTTTGCAATCTCTTCGATCTTTGAGTTTCTCTGCGTGATTCTTTATGCTTTTGCCTTTCCGAAGCTACCAATTGTTAAGTACTATCGCTCAAAGGCCGCTTCAGAAGGATCAAAAACTGTTTCTGCTGACCTTGCTGCTGGTGGCATCCAAACATTGCCTGAAGCAGTATGTCATTCGCTCCAATATATGCTCAAATAATGCCCCAACCCATTCATCTTCTAATGTTCTAAGAAAAAACAATGCAAATTCATGCAGGATGAGGAAGAGCAGAGAGATCTAGAGCGGCTGGGGAACAAACAATTGCTGCTTCAAAACATTGATTATGCACTCGATATGTTTCTAATCTATGCCCTCACTTTGTCAATTTTCCCTGGATTCTTATCCGAAGACACCGGATCACACAGCTTGGGTACATGGTATGTACTTAAACATAACGTTACTTAGTGTCAACAAGAATTTTGTTCTAAAATCTGGAGTTATACATGTCAGGTATGCACTGGTTTTGATTGCAATGTACAATGTGTGTGATCTGATTGGGAGATACATTCCACTGGTGAAATTCCTCAAGTTGGAAAATCGTAGAGGGCTCATGGTTGTGATTCTTTCTCGTTTCTTGCTTGTCCCGGCATTCTATTTCACTGCCAAATATGGTGACCAAGGCTGGATGATAATGCTCACATCCTTCTTGGGTTTATCCAATGGTTACCTCACAGTCTGTGTGCTTACTTCAGCACCCAAAGGTTACAAGGTTTGTGCACTGCATTTTATACTCAAAAAGTTTAACAGTTTGTCAAGTTAAAGAAGTAAAATTCATCAGAATTTGGATTTTGCAGGGGCCAGAGCAAAATGCTTTAGGAAACTTGCTGGTTGTGTTCCTACTTGTAGGTATATTTGCAGGTGTAACACTTGATTGGTTATGGCTTATAGGAAAGGGCTGGTAAAATTTTGATTTAACTGACTTGAAGGTTGTTCCAATTTGCCAGAGTAAGACTGGATTCTGTTTTTTGGTGATTCATTATTAAATGGTAGAAGTAAATATTTGATTTTTCAGTATTTTTTTTATTTTTTTATTTCACAAGAACATTTAGGAAGCATGGAACTAATTCTTTGCTTCTGCATTGTATTTTTTTGGGGGAAACATTTTCTATCCCACAAAACAAATGCAGCCTAAATGCCCATTCAAATTTAGACTCCAAACTGTGCCATTAGATACAAACGTAGAGGCTGAGAAATTGGACCCAAAGGTTATGGAGTTATACAGGCCGATGGACCACACCAAAAAAAACCCTCGTTCAAAAGAGGAGTGTCAAAATCGCTACCAACAAAAAATTGATGTCCACGAAATAAAACATTTATCCAAGCCAGGCTACGTGACTACAATAATTCATCCGCAATTCGCTCCCTTGAAGATGTAAAACTACCTAATTAAAACTTTTTTAATTAATCTAATCTTCACATAACAATGTGTTTGGGTTTTATAATCCAAAATTCTTAGCATCTCGTGTCCCAGTTTTGCATTTCTATGCGACCAACATACTCAGTCATGGGGAGGTGCTAATGCTATTTTCTCTCTCTCTGTGTAGCTTTCTAAACACCCCCAACACAAATGGTCATTAATGAGCTTTGGGTACCACTACCACATTTCTTTAATTCTCTAGCCCCTCCTTGCTTCTTAATTCCAAATCATTTACCATTAATGCACTCCCACAAATTTTCAGCACCATAAATAAATAATCAGATGGAGAATGTCTCAAACCTCAAATTGCCTTTACTATCCTTACCCATTGACCCAGTCTTTCATGCAACAATCCAAACTTACACGCCAGTCACTTGAGGACCAACTCATTATAGTACCAAGCAGGCAGTGTTCCCATTTTTGGCCGACGTGAATAATTCAGTTGATTAAGATAGTGTGTCTGTCCCATTACACCCCGATACGCCGATCCTTTTTAAGTAAATTAGAGTAATTTAGAATATTACTTTCTGAAAATGAAAATGTAAAGAAATTTGAATTAGTAAAGTAAGACCTTCCCTGCTGTACTTACTATGAGCTGAAATTTACAGTGGGCAAAATGACAAAACAACCCAACAGCCCCGTTTGTCTACTAGCATCACGTGACCCGACACGACAGGGATTACCAAAAAAATAGGGCAAAAACCCAGACTTGAATCTTGATCCCCTCTCTCTCACCCTAAACAAACAGAGACACCAAAATGATCAGGGGCAGAATCGGAAACAACAAAATGGACGGTGACGATGCGGGCGCTTGCGCCTTATCGAACTGCAGCGAATCTACGGCCAGCGGCATGTTCTCCTGGTCCGGGCTACACGTGGACTCGTGCGGTGGATGCGCACTGTACATTATGGCCCGCAGCACCGCCGAAACAGTGGGTATGTACGCCGTTTTGTTCCGGGCCAGCAGCCAAGTCAGCCCCATGAGCTGGCAGTCCCTGTTGAACATCTTGCTCGCTCTGTCGCTCGTGGACTTGTCCCCCGCCGTTCCGTTCTTGCTCCCACCCTTGAGCTGCAATTAGTAATTACCAGTCAAGTAAGACGGCATTCTGGTCAAACAAAACAAAATATGTTATAGAATTGTGGAAAGACGAAACTGACCTTCTGGAGAGCGCCGAGGCACTTGGTGCAGCCAGAATACGAAGAGTTGCGGCAGTTCTTCTCCAAGTTCTTGACGGCGGCCGTGGGGGTGGCATTGTGAAACCCTAGCGACACGTTAAAAGCGGCGGGGCAGCTGAGGGAGCCGATCTGATGGAGTCGGATGCCGCAGAAGCACAAAACGGCGTCGCAGCTGGCGTTCGGCTGAGGAATCCGGATGTTTCGGCTCACGAGCGAGGACTGCAGGGAATTGACGCACTTCTGCGAGTCGTCCGGCATCATCGGCTGGTCGAGGCCGGCGGAAGGAGGAGGAGCCGAAGAGGGGAGCTCGAGAGCTGACCTGGCATGGGCAGCGAAGAGCCAGGCGGCTAGGACAGGGCAGCATCGGCTGCGGTCAAGGTCTCGGTCGCATGCTTGGCTGACGCCGCCGAAGAGCTCATTGGAGAGGTCGAGGTGGCAGGTTTGGGTTGGGGTTTGAGAAGGGAGGGCCGGGACGGTGTTGGGGCTGGAGTACTCGCCCGGTTTGAGTGGCTGGGGGTGACCGGTTATCGGTTGAGCAAGTAAACCGGCGAGGGTAATGTTAAAGCTGGATATTAACAAGAGAAGGAAGAAGGTGAAAGTGGTGGAGGTTGGAAATAATGGCATTTTGGGGTGAAGTTGTGTTTGTTTCTGAGGAAAATGATGATGAGCAGGACGAAAGTGAGGGAAAGATAAGGACTTTGATATCTGATTTTGTTTTTGTTTGAGGAAGGAGAGAGCTTTATGCTTCTTTTTGAAATTATGAAATAGTAAAAGGTGAAAAAGGAGGAGATTCTGAAATATTCAAAGGACAGCCATTGTGTTTTTGCTTTTCAGGGCTGCAAGGCTGCTGCTGGCACCCACTGTCTCCTCACGACCTAAACAGAGCAAAAGCCAAAACAACTGAGCAGAGATGGCACTGAGAACTGTGAGATATATGGTAGAAACCCACCCAGAAAGAAAGATCGGTTTTTTTCCTTTTTTTCTTTTCTTCTTTTCTTTGTGGTTGTCTCTGTTTCTGATAAAACAGAGAGTTTCTTTCTCTAGAAATGGTGGATATGATTTGATGGGTTTATAATCCAGATGAAAAAGGAAGGATGAACCGTGAGCTGACTGAGAGGAGAGAGAGAGAGAGAGAGAGAGAGAGAGAGAGAGAGAGAGATCTCGATTTATGCAGAGACGCTCTCTCTCCTGTGTATAGTTCACTCACGAAGTACAGTGGGCATTCATCAATTGTGTATTATACTATATAGTATATGAACTATATGGATTCTACTTTTGGATTCAATTATTTAAAAAGGAAAAGTGCAATTGGGGTGGGTTGCGGGGTCCACGAGAAATAGAAGATATTCGTTTGGTAGAGGCTAGAGTGAGAAAGAATGGGTGGTATAATACTGGGTTTTTTGCATGATAAGAAAAAGGCTGTCTAAAGATTTGGCAGCTTGTGGTGTCATTTTCCTTTTCATTCTCTATCCTCCTCACGCTCTGATATGATATGAAATGAAAGTCCTCTCTCTCCTCTCTCTTTCTTTCTTTTTTTTCAATTTTGAGTGATTGCTGAGCAGCATGAACTTGCAATTGCCTTTTTCTTACTTTTGCTACAGAAGAGGCCAGAGGGTCATTGAGCCATTGATGTCCCATTTTGTGCTAATGACATCTTAATAATCTAATAATGATATAAAGTATAAACCAAGCAAGCAATAGCCATATTATTAATCATATATAATTAATAAATAAAAAGGCCAAAAAGGTATAATTATTAATGAGAAATTAACATGGCCATCAAGAACAAGGTGAATAATAGGCAGAAAAGATTCTAGATTTGAATCCTTACATTCGTGTAATGTGTGTAAATTTAATATGTTATCGCCTCATACAATAGAAAAGTTGTTTAAAAATGAGAAAGGGGTAAAGATTAAAAAGAGAAAGCGAAAGAGGGTGGGGAGAGTTTTTGTGTATTGAAACTTGTGCATGAAAAAGGAAACAAATGTGGAATGGGAGGGCATCCTAGGGAATTGACCGTTTCTGTGTTGAACCCTTTCAAGTAAGCACCATATGCGTGACCTTGAGCGTGTGTGGTTACTAGGTAATCGCTCCTCCTTCAGACAAAAGTCATCGTGTGCCTGCCTGACAGCCAAAGCATCCAACTTTTCCACAAATTATTTTTCAAAAAGATAACATAAAGTAATACAAAACTGGTCAGTCACACAGAGAGAGAGAGAGAGAGAGAGAGAGAGAGAGAGGGAGAGAGGAAGAGAGGACACTACATTGCAGTTCACATGGAACGAAATGGAATGGCCACACCCCAAAGTTCCAAAGACTGTTTGTTTTACCAACCCTTTTTTATATGCAGAAAAAAGAAAAATTGTAAAATGTCCAAAATGGTGTCCATTATCTTTGCTTATTGATATTCCATATCTACAGAGGAAAAATTAGCAGAAAAAACCCAAGTAGTAGGTTCCAAATCACAGAAAAGATAAGAGAGAGAGAGAGAGTCTGTGGAATTATATATACAAGGGAGAGCAACAGTCCAAGGGAGAAATGAATGAATGAAAGGAGATGCATGGTGTGTTTAAAGACAAGACAAACATAAAGCGCCAATCAAGCAAAAATTATTCCAACCAAAAGCTCCTTTGGGAAAAGCTCAACACTCTCTCTTGTTTGCCCCACTGGTTTTCTTTTCTTTTCCTTCATTTTAAAGCTTTTTCTCTCCCTTGGGCTCTCTTGGGTTGGGTCCCCCCTCAGTGTTTTAAAATTGTTGGAGATCACTAGGCTTTTGGTGTGTTTTTAGTGCAAGCCCCATTCGCCCTTAAAAAAAGCTAATGGACTTGGCTTTTCTTTACCATTTTGAATAAGAGATTATTTTATCAACGAAGATTAGGTCAAAAGGAAAAGCAATAGATAGATGATCCCCCTCGCAAAGTTTTTGGTAATTGAGCGTAGAAAGTAGGAGAGGAAAAGCCTAAAAGGTACAATGATGGTGTTGTTGCAAATGCAGGCTATTAGTATATACACTCTCCTAGTACGTACGGTTGTCGGGTATTGGCATGCCCTCTACGAAAAGAAAAGACATGATATGGTGTCTTCAGTTCAGGGGAGATTCGGGCCATTGTCGATTGCAAGGGTGAGGATTTGAGTGTTGAATAGTTTGTATATGTGCACAATAACTATTCACTTGTACATGGTTTGAGATATCATGGTGACAATCTGAATTGTGCGTTCAATATGAATTTATCTTATATGTTATGTCTCAAATTGGTTTAAGTACATCCATTCCCCAATCGTTTGTACTAAAAAAAAAAATTAACAGCAAACACAGTCCGATTTGATTAGCTTCAGGTATCAAACTGCATACTTAACTATTGCAACATTATGATTATGTTTAACCTTCAAACTAGTAGTATAAGCGAACCAGATCAATTTAGTTAATAACTGATTTGGTTCAGTCATTCCCTCTCATACATAATTATGCAAATGTTTTTTTTTTTTTTGGGTCGAAAGATGAACTTCATTCCAAGACCTCACCCCAAAACGGGGAGGGCACATAAACAACAAACAAGCAACCCAATAAGGAAGTCTAAAGAATCTGACTAATCTATAATATCATATGAACATGAACAAATAGATGTCGCTCTACGCAATTTCGACAATGTATGCGAGCTGTAGCGGTGTTGTAGCCCCAAGGCAAGGGTATTTTTCACTAGAGTTGGACCAAATTAGCTTGAACCTGATTATGCAAATGTTATATCACATATATCAAAGGGAATTTCATATCCTAAATTGAACAACAATTAAGAGCATTTCTTATCCTTGAAGATGCATAAATTTTAAGAAAGGGATTAGATGAGTTAGGGATTTAAGTTTATAATATTAACGGTGATCATCAATATCAAAAGTGTAAAAGGCAAACTAAAAGTAAAGTAATTAGGATTTAGATGACAAAGAAAAATGAGCCGGTTCAGGCCAAACTGCAACAGAAGACCTTGTTCATGATTTACACGGCTCTGTCTTCCTCTTCTTCCTGATCAATAGAGGAAAGGTGGACATGTGTCGCCGAGTGTCAAAGTCTTCAAATAAATCATCGCTTTCCATTTATTTTCTAGCCACCAAATAAAAGTTATTTTGACCCAAATGCGCATTTTCTCTGAAAAAACAATGAAAACATGTGAAGAATAACAAAAAGAACGGATCAATCAAGCCGCCACATATTTTTTTTCGAATTTATAGAGCAATAATTATGTCATGCTTTGCTTGACTCCTTGAATGAAGATCATATGTCAAAAATTGATGGAAAAAAGGAGATGCTAAATGTGTCGGGTTGAATTTTCCCCCACTTTAAGTGGAAGAAAAGGCTCTCACAACTTCAATATTCTTTCTTTGTGTGATTGGAACAAATTAAACGCACATTTTTTATTATCACAAAGACAAGAAAAATAAGAGATGAATACGAATGTTTTTCTTTCACGAGTTGCTTCGAAGTTAATGGAAGAAAATAAAAAGCGGAAAATGATGAGGTTCCATTCCCACAACCCACTTTTTTTCTTTTTCGTCATAAACAAGTTTCATTAATATAGAAAGACAAAGCCAGTTACACCAAAATGACTTCAAAAAAATGAGCTCAAGTTTCATTAATGCAGCACAAAGGTCATAAAACCCATTACAGATAAGTCCACTAATTTCCTACGCTCTAATCCTATCTGTTTTATTTGGTAGCAAGCAAGCATGGCCACATATGCTCCACACAATAATTCAATACCTGCTAAAGTGGTTGTGTTTGTTTTATTTTTATTTTTTTCTGGTGGGACAATGATGATATGAAGAGATAAAAGGAGGCATTTGGCATGTGAAGACAATAACACACTTTTTGAGTACTCATGAGCTTTGAAATCAAAATTTTATTTTTTATTGAACAAGTAAGTGGGTTTGTGGATATTGGGCGGTCGGGAAAAAGCCAAGGAGAAAGACTGAAAGCAGATCGAATACGCACGAAAATGCGTAGCTGATTGACCAAAATGAAAAGAAGAAGCAGCTTCATTTTCTTCCAGATCAACCACACTACTACATACATGGTCAGCGTACTTGGCAGGTGGCAAAAACTCAAAAGCCAAATGATCATCATCAGAGTTCTACCAATGTACGTTTGTATATGCTAAATATGCAACACGCGTACAAATTAGACCCAAAAAAAAGTGAAGACAAGATAAAAGGGGAGATAAATTTATGTTTTGGCAATGAACATCTTCATATGATAAACGTGGATTAATCATTAATTCATTTACTATGAATATATTTATATATATAGCGATAGTCTAAACGGCTGGTGAGAGGTTTTCTCACACATACACGACTATGATGTCATTGGAGTTTAAACCTTAGGCCTCCGTTCTGCAAATCTCAATCTTTTTTCACTGAACAAGACCCCGTTGGCCTATATTTTCTATGTGCCTCACAGCTTGCTACCACATAGATTTAATGGAAGAGGTACAAAATGAGGATTTTGGAACTTATCAAAAAAGACCAATAGTTTGCTTCTCTGTAATTCATTTGAGTTTTTAAGTGATGGGCCTACATGTACCGACAAGATAAGATGAACTACCCAATTAATGATAATAGATCAACTCTAAAAATATAGGATCAATTTTTCACGTATTATTTCACTTACGTACTTCCCATAGACATTCAATTTTTTCACCAAGTTATACAAGAAAAAGTTTGATAGCTCCCACCCCGATTTTTTTTTTCCTTCTTCCTGGATATATATGTAGAGATCTCAAGAACCATTGAACTGTACATTGTTTAAACCTTGAACTCATGTATTTTTGCTGGCAGAGCTGATCAAACAGACATGCATGCCAGTGGTGGCGGCAGGGTGGTAACAAGACAGGATATACTAAATTCAAACAACATTAATACATTTTGGCAAAGAAAATGATAACATATGCTTTGACAAGAATATTTTCTTCATAGTGCATGGAATGGAACAAACCTAATTAGTAATTAATGTGCATGCAAACTCTACTTTGGTACACACACAAAAAAAAAATGTAGTTAATTAATAAACAATGACGACAAAGAATCTCATTATCAACATCAACTACTAGTACCAGAAATCAAATCAAACTAGAAACACAAAACAGAAGATTTGAGTCTAAAAGATCTCTACATAATATCGTTGATATCCAAAGCACTCTCTGGGATTTCAAACTTCAACCAGTCGCTGCAATAGCTTTCTTTCTCATCCTCTGTGCTGCTGTTTATGTATGTTCCCGATGAATTCAATGCGGTGGGGCTTGAATAAGGCGTCGACATAACAGAATCGAAGCTGAAATCGCTACTTCTGTTGTAATTCAAAGATTGGAAATAATTTTCGGGCAAATCAGGAATGATGGTGGGATCACTTGAAGTAGTGCAAGGCACATAACTTGGTTGGCAAACAGCAGTTTGATGATCAGCCCCCAAATTTGAAGGAACCATATTATCTTGGGAAACTGTGGGGCAGTTAAAGTTGGTCATGTTGGGTGAGTACCCTTCCTCATTGATCACTTGCATAAGCTGTTTCATTTTAGCCACGTCAGCAGAAAAGTCCCCTTGAATGAGATCTTGGAGCTGGTCATGGGACTGTAAAGGTGGGAGCACTTGGCTATTTTGCTGCTGGGAATTGCAGAGCTGGTTTTGATCAAGGAGATTATAGTTTTGGGAACACAATTCTGGGTTTTCTTGTTTGATTGACAACAGATTGGTTGCCAGCCTTAGCAGCTCTGGATTGACAAGCGGTTGCTGCTGCTGGGTGCTACTCAGCAAGCTTGACAAATTGAGAAGGGCAGCAGCTGGATTGTTGCACATATATGAGCTGAGAATTGAGGACAGATCAAGAAGGTCGATTCGCGGAGCATGTGTCACCGGATCAATTCCCATTTTAAGGAGCCTCTTTCGGATATGCGTGTTCCAGTAGTTCTTGATCTCATTGTCTGTCCTCCCTGGCAACCGAGCTGCAATAGCTGACCATCTGACATTATTGGAAAACAGATAATTTGGTCAGGAGGTGCATTTAATTACAACCAAAAAAAAAAATCATATTAAATATGTTTAGCAATTAAGCATATAATTAAACTTACTTGTTTCCCAAAATGCTATGTAGCTGGATTATAGTCTCTTCTTCTTCAAAGGAGAATCTTCCTCTCTTTATATCAGGTCTCAGGTAGTTTGTCCATCTAAGGCGGCAACTCTTCCCACATCTTTCAAGCCCTATACATTTAATTACATTTCAATCATTAATTAGAATGAAAACAAACTGTTTGATAAACATGATCATATATATATATATATATATATATATGTACATGTATACCTGCGTTCTTCGGAAGGTTTCGCCAATTCCCCGTTCCATGTTTCTGAATATAATCGACGAGCAAAGCATCTTCTTCAGTAGTCCATGGACCTTTCTTGAGTCCATTTTTATCACAGCAAGGAGCTCTTCCCATCTTGGCAGTGGCACAGCAGATGTTGTTATCAAACTTGATGTGGAGCTGGAGATCAGAAGGTTTCGATTTCGAATCAAAGCTACTTTGTGACTTATAATTGGAAAGTAGTGCAATTAAGTTGCTGATGAAAAGGGGAAGATGAGGAATATATATATAGAGGAGGGATGAAGTTTGAGAAACAATTTGAAGTCAAAGGGATTTGGCGCCGGCCTCATGCCACATGTCCATTTATTTATGTGCAGTATATGAATGTAATATTAGGTACATAATTAAGCGATGAGCACACGCCAAAAAAGCAACAAAAAATAAAAATAAAAAGCCGAGGAATTGGGTCACATGTAAAAGTAAACATGGTGTGTGTAATTTTATTAATCTTATCTTATGCATGGATACAATTGTGCCAGCGGGAATAATATAAACTATGCTTTTGGACGTATGGGGTTGACTTTTTTTTAAAATTTATTTATTAGTTTAAATTTTTCTTCGTAAATATATGTACCCAAGTACTGAAAATGATGGGATGGGGTGGTAGGGTTGTTAGATCTGCTATCAACAAGGAGAAAAGCTTCCATCCCTTCTGTTTCGTGATTCATTCACTTTTTGATCATATTTTCTGTCAACTTTCTGAGGTTACTTGTTGTCGAAGGGCTTTCTTGATTTCATTTACGTTGGCTGTCATCAGCAAAATGCTCCACAATATCATATAATATTACATAATTTTCCCAAAAAAAAAAAAAATTATAAGCGTTTCACTTCATTTACATTAATTGCCATAAGAAATAATAATTCACCTCTGTAAAAATTTCTCGTTTCGCCGTTGAAGACGAGCATCCCAATTCAAGGACTTGATGGAATCATGATCATGATCATGCATTGGTGATCATGCAATTTAGACATATGATTATTATTTTTTAAATAATATTTCAGCATAGTTGTCAATTGATAAATTAGAAAACGGAAGTTTGATTCATGTCGTGTTTTTTTTTATGTCATGATAATATTGAATCCTTTGACTATCTTTTTCAGAATTTGTCTTTTTGTCTAAAAGCATTCTAAATTTCTTGATTGGTTGAAATCTATTATAAATAATTGAAATTTTTTCTTTGGTTGGTCCTACAATAATTGACATAATGTTTTTATTTTGTCAAACAAATTTAGTTCTATGTTGAATGCTGCCGTTTTGAAGATTGATAGGAACCTACTTGTGAATTGCCTTGGCACAAAAGATAAACAAACAAAATGTTTATTTGATTTTCCTCACCTTTAATCAATCAAAAATAATAAACGCAGAAAAGTTCAAGATGATGTGTCATGTTGTTAACACATGTTCCCTAACTTTCCAAGCTGGAACGTCTTAGAAATCAAGCCATTAAAATCCAGCCACGTAGCAAACGGAGACAGGTGGCTTCCTACTTTCCAACAACAAAGTCAACCCATCTCCTGCAATCCTGAGCTGACGAATGTCCTCTTAACCCGGCAAACAAGTGTGCTTCTTTTATCTGCAGTGGCATTGTAACAAGGCAAAACCAAAGAAATCTGAGTCATTGAAAATCAGGTGCTGTAGTCCATCCACCTCTATCTAACATTGCCCAAATTGGTCAATTATTATCTTATTATATAATCTCAATCTTACTGAGATTTTGCCTTGAAGTCAAATCAAATTGCTGCGGCTGCTTGCTTGCTTGCTTTTGCTTTCCAGTTTTCACCTTTCTTCTTTCACTTCCCAAACTACAAAAAGAAAATCTAGAAGAAGTGATGCTTTTCCGCCCTCATATTGAATATGGGTGCTGCTTGCTTTCTCAACATAAGGAGTCGTTCCTGCTAATCACAGTTTAAAACACATGTAAAAATAATTAATTAAAGCTGTCATATTGCTATTAACGGGAATATAAGAATTCCTACTTACATAGTAAAGAAGGGAAGTATTTTTCATTAAATATTCACATCTCGATCTATAAAAGGTCATTTGTTTTCAATACCATGATATCAGCTGTTGAACTTGGAGAATAAGTAGTTTACAAGATTGGCTCATACGCTATCAATATTATATATTCCATGTCTCAAAGTAGTTTAATTTTTAAGCAAACCATAAATGTTATCTATGTCTACCTGTTTACCGTCTACAGGACACACACACACATATCATTTAATTTCTTTGGATCAGCAATGAAGCTTTTAGAAACTTTAATTTTATGGCTGTGACACGTGCCCAAATATTATGCAACCATAATATCCATTTTATGTGGTCGTGGAAAGTTGTATGCATTGTGTGTATCGTCACTATATATATATATATATATAATTTTGCTTGTTGGAAGGGTTTGTGATGATGAATTTGATGCATGCCTTACGCCTATACGTACACATTATACCAGTTTAGGTAATTACTTGTCGCAAATCTAGGGTTGGTAGCACCTGTATGTATTATATTAAAATTTGGTAGTTAATTGTATCGTGTATAAAAACGTTGCTAGCTAACTTGTTCTTGTTGATGTCGGGCCTCCAAATCTCCCAACAAACTTTGAATATCAATGGCTTCTGTTTTTGAGAGAATTATGGGGGTATGTACTTAATTAGCAAAATTAAAACTTTACACATATATATATATATTCGAAGTATGCCCTACAAGGGTGTCCCTCAATAAAAACTGTGTGTGTATATATATGGATATGATCGATCGGCTTTTATTTATTTATTTATTTATATATAATTTTATTTTTTTATAATTTAAAATAAACTAATTTATAGAGAGAGAATTCAAGGGTTTAGGACTTAACTCATATCTGTCGAACGGCTTGTTTTTAAATGAGTTAGGATCTAATTTTTGTGTGGATGTAAGAGAAATATAGATCGACCTCTTAATATTCTATGCATCCATGCACGTAGGTGTTGTGTATGACAACATGAGATCTATATGTATATTTTTCTACTATAAATTTGAGGAATTACAGATCTGAATACAGAGAACATGGCCGTTGACCGTTTACCCCCCTCTTGAGGGCTTAGCTGTTGTCACTTGTAAACACGTGTACAAGAATTGTGGTACCAAGATTGTATGCGATGCATGGCAAAATTACACGTAAAACGACCGACGTTGTTGGTTGTTCAACCTTTTTTTATTTTTTGGCCACTGTGCTTGGCCTTGGCTTCACTTATATGATGATGATATAGTGATATCAAAATTAATGGATTATATTAATAGCTGGTGGGGATGGTTTTAGTGCTGCAGGGAAAACCTAATACATGCATGATATCGTCTCAAATTTTTTTTTTCTCTTTATAGTCTTAATTTCGAGTGCATATATAACTTCTCTTAATTACTTGAGTTGATCTAGAAGCGTATTCCTTTTTTTAATTTACTAGCCTCTTCTTCGCATGTGCTTCTGTGTCTATGAGAGGTTTTTTTTAAAAAATTTAAAATTTATTTTAGAATTAAAAAAAAAATTTGGGTAGTTGTGATTCATAAAAATAGAATTTATTATCTGATTTTTCTTTTAATTTTAATTTTTTAAAATATGAAAATGTGCGAATTTATCATACTATCCTCATTTAATTAATAATTTCAATAATGTTTGCATTAACCAAAGGCATTTTCTGGTATTTTGAATGTTTCATCATTCTCTACCTTTTGCTTTATACATATAGATTTAGAATATCAGGAACTTTTAAAAAAAAAAAAAATTTATTTGATTTTTACTTCTCTAATTTCCGTTGATATGCTGAATGTAAAAGAGTTTGGACTGGGTCGAGCCATTTTTGCTTCCATTAACTTGGGCTATTGATTTAGTTTTGGGCCAACTTCCACCAATGCTCAGGCCCTGTCTTAATTATTGGGTAGGGAGCGCATTCAAACTAGAGGGCAACATTTAGACCCAACCCACAACTTTATCTCTTGCCAAGCATTTGAGGTAAACAACCCCGTACTCTGCCATGACCTCTCTCTTAATTTGAGGTAAACCACAAATTTTGACAAGTGTGTTTTTGGGGCGCCACATTTTCGTTTTTGCATTGAGTCAGGACAAATTGTTTCAAGCTTTGAATATTTTCTCCTCCTAATACAAATGTTGCACATTATTGTCTTCCCATGCTGATCTCAAGCTGATGTTTTGGTTGAACAAAATGGGCTCAAAATGCATATTATTATTGTTATTATTCAAATCAGGCAATTGAGGAACAAGGTGATCAAATTCTTTGACATGCCTTTGGTGGTTGCCTATAATTAATATGATGGTTGAAATTGCCTGCGGACTCAACAATGTCGAGTGTGACTGAACAGTCGTTTGCGGAGTAGAGGATGTAAGTGCAAAGATATCAATGGTCCTAGTGTTGCCACGTGTAAGAAGCGCTACAAGGGAAAACCCTTTTGGCGACCACCACTTTTCGTCTCTAAAAGGTCAAATTTCGTCGCCAAAACAATTTGGCGACCAAATTCTTTCGTCGCTAAGGTCGTCGCCTTAGCCTTGTGGCTAAAAGTACCAGGCGACCAAAGCTAAATTTCGTCGCCAAATTATTTAAGCGACCAAATAGTTTCGTCGCCTAATGGACTTCAGTTGGTCGCCTATGAAGGTAGCCTCCCGCGAAAAGACCAAAAATTGGCGCGTACTTAAAAGGGATTGGGCGACCAAATGTAATGTTTGTCGCCAATAGGTCTAAGAGATTTCGTCGCTGAAGCTACTTCTTTCGTCGCTAAAATGTGTTTTTTTATTTTTTATTTTTTGTCAATTAAAAAGGATGGAGAGTGTCTCAAAAACAATAAATAAACATATTTTAATTTCAGAAAACAACAAATTTAGGGAAGCAAAATCAATTGAAAATTATATAAATAAAGTTTTAAACATTCTGAGGCACACAAGCATACTAGTCATTTAAGTACACATAAATTTCGTACCCTATATCCAAAAACTAGAAGCATAAATGAATGAAGAACACTCAAAGACTAGAGTCCAGGTTCACCAAAAAATAAAAAAAAAACTAGAGACTAGGCTCCGAATTTTCTTTCCCTTTGTAACCCCAAGTTATGCATTCATTTTCTCCACATGAAGACTAGAGACCAAGCTTGTGGGATATGTACCGTGACATGAACTCATACTCTACCAATTGTTGCTTCAGCTTCTCAAACTCATTCATCATCTGCCTCTACAAAAGAAACAAAATAAAGCAATGTCAAATATGTACATACAGAGTAACACAAAAGACAAATTGGTATTAATGTGGTAGATCTTTGATCTGCTCTATTGGAACCATCACTTTCCTTTTATTGCTATATATGCAGATGCACAAAAGCACAAACAAGCCTAATTTAAAATCTTCTACTTATGTATCAAGAAAAAACAAACTTAAACTCGAAGCAGACTAATTTTCTTATAAAAATAGAGTTCATTGTTTTTCGTCTCAATTTCATTTGCAACTTATAACTCACATGGTATCCAAAATTTCAGGTAGTGCATGACAACTCAATCAAGTTAACTCCAGAAAAATGAGAGAACAACAATATGTAATCAATGAAAGAATTATTGACAGAGGCTGATCAAGGAGTTTCTTAGGGAAATTTCAAGTCGAATGCAAATAGCTGGAAGAAAAAAAAATCAGGCAATGAAATTGGAAAATTAATTCATGTCAGCTCATCTGAAGACTGTAGCATATGGAGAATATAAGATATCGTCATATATAGGAATATAATTCATCAAAAGCAAGCACTTGGTAAACTAGGATAAGTATCACAGAAGTAATGAATGTACCTTTGCTTTTCTTTTAGCCATTTGTCAATGCATTCCATATGAAATTCATCACAACAGAGGAGAACTCTTATTTTATCTCCTCCATCATACTCAGCCAAGCAAATTAACACCTGCTCATAGGATCAACATCAGAAAAACTCTCTTGAACAACAACAGACTTAATTAGAATTAAAACATTGCTCCATAAAAAAATATTTTTATAATGGGGATACAATATGTATAGATACTTTCAAGTTTGAACCGGTAAATCCTCAATCTATGTGTCAAAATAAATCATGTAGAATGAGGACTGAAGTTGTATAAAAAGGTAATTTGAGGTTGGAATGAACACTGAGAAATGATGTTGCTGAGCTACACTACCTTTAAGTTGTTTTTCCATTTTATTTGAGTTAAACTAATTTGGTCCCTGAATTAGATATTTATTTAGACCACTGAATAAGTTCAAATTAAACTTTTAATAGATATAGCCCCAAATTGGGGCCCAATCCAGTACACAGTTTGTTCATGGAGCTGGCCTTATTATAGATATGCAACACAGATTAGTCAACCAGAGACACCACAGAGGTATTCAATACAATTTACTTGCATTCAATTTCTACACAAAACTAACCTTTTAGATTGATATAGCCAAGATTATTTTTTTTGCTTATTAATCCAAACCATCATAATAAAAGCAATCATAAAAGGGGCAAATATCCAAGGTAAAGCCCCAACATAAAACCGCATAGCCTTACATCTTCTGTCAAAATTAGTAGCATATATTCAGCTTTCAACATAATGCCAAGCAACAGACTCAAGGTTAGACATGAAGGAATAAACACATATTACTTATCAACTATCTATATAGAATCAACGTGTGTGGTATCAAGAACAAAACTTTAAGAAGACAAGGAGTTTCCCTCTTTTCGGCAAGGCCAATTCCCATATTTTATCATGCATTCACAGAAGTAGCATATTTTCCTGATTCTGGAACAGAAATCTCACTGTCATTTTTTAACAAACAATGAATTTCTCATGTGCGTGAGAGAGATAACAGAATCAGGGTTCATTTGTAAGTGCCAGATCAAAATATGGCAAACCCAAAACTCAAAACTAAAAAATTCAAAGAAACTGGCATTCATACCTAAAGAGAGGCAATAGAAGAAGGAAGTGGTTCAGGAGATTCTAGAGATTCTAGAAAATTAGGGTCAAAGAGATGGTGTCCATACCTGAAGAGAGGCAGTAGAAGAAGCAAGTGGCTGAGGAGATTCTAGAAAATTAGGGGCAGAGAGAGGGGGAAATAAGTAACTCATGCCAAGAGAAATCATAGGGGAAGAGAGTTTGTATATGACTAGTCGTCGTCGATGGACAATTGTTCTGCCGACGCTGGAGTAACGGTGGTGTGCGCGATGCAGAGAGGAGGTATTAGGGGTGGGCATATAAACCGGAAAACCGGAAAACCGAACCGCACCGGACGAAAAAAAACCGGAAAAAACCGAGTTGACTAAAAAGTCAACAGAACCGGACCGGACCGGACCGGTTCAACCCGGTTCCGGTTCCGGTTTTGCACAATATAGAACCGGACCGGCCCGAACCGGACCGGTATAGTATTTAATATATTTTTTAAAATATATTATATATAATATACAATATAAAAAATATTATTTTATTAGGCCAGTTCTATTTTGTTAGAATAGAACTGGCCATATCTGATACAGGCCCAAAACACTCTAATTAGGTTTTCGTTTTCACTTCGACGCACGCATCCGCCTCTTCTCCTTATCGCCTCGCCTCTGTGCCTGCTTCTCCTTTCTCAGACGCAGCACCTCAGGTCAGGCCAACAAGTTCTTTAATCTGTAGAAGAAGAAAAGGTGCAAGCGTTAGATAATAATCTTATCAAGACTGGCACAATTTTCATCAACTCCAGATTCGTCTCCGATGTCCCCATCGTCCTCCTCTGCTCGCTCGCCATTCTCTTCGCCAAATGAACATCTCGTAAGTCCGGATTCCCCATTTTGTTTTGTCTTGATATTGGGTTTTGATGGATGAATTTGGAGTTTGATGGATGAATTTGGAGTTTGGTTTCTAAGCTTTATTTTTCTGGGTTTTATTTTGGCCTGGCTTTTGGTGTGGTCTACTTTCTGCGAAGCGAGTTAGGATCTGGTTACATGCTTATGTTGGTTGGAAGCTTTGATATCTTACTATTTTGTGAAATTGATGGAATGCAAACCTGAAAATAAATTCTAACTGGTTTTGATGGGAGATATTTCGTAGTACATGGTTTTATTGCGTTCTCCTCTGGTTGTTGATTTCTGCAGTGATGCAATATGCAATCTTATTGGGATTTGGCTTTGAAATTAGTTTTCATATGTACTGTTATTGTATCAATAATAAAGAATTCTCTGTTGTCAGTCATGTCCAGGTTTGATACTGTTGTTGTGGTGAATATCATAGGAGCAGCTGTGTATTGAGGGTTGCAGCCATAGGACCTGACAAGAGGTTGGTATCAAGCTTTTGCTGGAAATATGCGTATGCTGCTGGAAATATGCATGAAGTCCAACACTTTGTCACTTTTAATGCATATGTGGATTTAAAGAGGCATAATTTAAATGAATTTCTTACATGTGTGAACTAGAATTGCATGTGTGAACTTGTATTTAAATGCATATGTCAGTTTTATCTTTTTCACTTTGTATATGCATGTGTGAACTAGAATTGTTAGTTTATTGTTGATGTACGTTGATATTAATATATGCATGTGTGAACTAGAATTGTTAGTATATGCATGAAGTCCAACACACACACACACACTCTCTCTCTCTCTCTCTCTCTCTCTCTCTCTCTCTCTCTCTCTCTCTCTCTCTCTCTCTCTTTATTAGTTTATTGCTGCTGTACGTTGATATTAATATTATTGTATGATGCTGAATTTTTGTATTGATAAATAATTAGGTGCTGATTTTTAAATATTAAAAGAGGGATGGACCAATTTGAGCAGTTGCCTAGTAGTAATGAAGTATGCTCTTCTTCCGCATCCGCATCATCCCCATCACAATCACCTACTATACCAATAACCCAACCTCAAGCCCAAACACCTCCTCAACACATTGGTCTTCCACCATTACCTCCTTTAGAGACTAGAAAGCCATCAAGAGAAAAATCGGAGGTGTGGGAACACTTTGAGAAATATGATGATGTGGTTGAGACCGTGAAGAAGGATGGTAGCAAATCGTTGACAAGTAAAAAGAGAGCTAGGTGCAAGTATTGCCATATTAGTTATGCCGCGGACCCCAATGTGAATGGGACGTCAAGTTTGAAGAAACATATTGAGTCTTTATGTAAGAGATACCCTGGGAGTGTTGGAAAGGATAAAAGGCAAAAGGCCTTGTCGTTTGACCAAGCACTTGGTGGTCTTTCAACAACCGGGCATACTAAAGAAGATTGGTTAAGGTCTTGTGTAGAAATGGTAGTGATGGATGAGTTGCCTTTTAGCGTGGTTGAAGGTAAAGGGTTTAAGAGATTTTGTGAATCATTGAACCCTCCGAGGTATAGAGAAGTGAATTGGGGAAGTAAAGGTTTGTAAAGGAAATTTTTTTTTTTTTAAAAATTTAAGTCTCAAGAATCAGCCACAAAAACGTTTGGTGGCCAAACAGCAAGGTCAGCAAAAACGACGTAGTTTTTAAAATTTCAATTCGTAAAACCTCTTATTGGCGACGAAAATACATTGGTCGCAAACCCCATGAAATATTTAGGCGCGAGTTTTCTTTTCGAGACCATTCTGGCAAATTTGGCGACCAAATATTTTCGTTGCCCCTAATTTTCCATTTTCCCGTGCACACCATTTCAAAAAATGGCGACCAAACACATGTTTGATCGCCAAATTGTCAGCTGGCCACAAAAAATTTCGGTTGCCTTTGAATAATAGTTGGTTGCCATTCCGTTAGCTGAAGTCTTATAGTTAACGAAACCTTTGGCGACCAAATTGCATAAAGGAAGTTGAGATTCCACCCTAAAACCAATTGGCAATGGGGGAAGTAGGCTAACTCCTTATAAACCCTTGCTAGGTTTTTCAACTTTCTAATGCGAGACTCTTTACTTTCACATTCTCACAGTAAGGCATGGTAGGAGGTGGGGGACAAGTGAGGTGGCCACAGAGAGGGAATAAGTGTTGGAGAGTTAGGGAGAGAGAGTGTTTAAATGTTGGAAGGAGAGTTTGGGTGAAACAGTGGGTTGGGTGAGGGAATTCATAGAAGTAGAGGCGTGTAACAGGTTGGGGCATGGAAAAAGCCAAGGCAAGTCTAAGAAAGTGAGGGGAAGAGAGGTGGTGGCATTGCTCTAGGCCCTGTCTTAATTATTGGGTAGGGAGCTCACTCAAACTAGAGAGCAGCATTTAGACCCAACCCAACCCAACCCACAACTTTATGTCTTTTTCTCTACTACATAACAAGGTGTTAAGCAGTTCCCAAAATGGTGATGGCCATCATCACCCACCCTCCATTGAAGCCACATCAGTTTCACTACAATCTTGTGCCTTCATCAAACACACCCATACAAAAGCACATGTGACCACAAATTTTGACAAGTGTGTTTTTGGGGCGCCACATTTTCGTTTTTGCATTGAGTCAGGAAAAATTGTTTCAAGCTTTGAATATTTTCTCCTCCTAATACAAATGTTGCACATTATTGTCTTCCCACGCTGATCTCAAGCTGATGTTCTGGTTGAACAAAATGGGCTCAAAATGCATATTATTATTGTTATTATTCAAATCAGGCAATTGAGGAACAAGGTGATCAAATTCTTTGACATGCCTTTGGTGGTTGCCTATAATTAATATGATGGTTGAAATTGCCTGCGGACTCAACAATGTCGAGTGTGACTGAACAGTCGTTTGTGGAGTAGAGGATGTAAGTGCAAAGATATCAATGGTCCTAGTGCTGCCACGTGTAAGAAGATTGAAGAATAAAGTTGTTGAGATATTGTTAGACTTGTTAGGCAGTTTAGGAAAACTGTTAGTATTGATAAGAGAAGGTTAGAGATGTTAGAGAGGTTAGAAAACATGTGAACAAGGCTTTAACTCAATTGATATAAAGTTTGTAGTTGTGCTCAGTTGAGCTTAATGAGAAATACACATTGGAAAGTTGAAAACCCTAGCAATGGCTTATAAGGAGTTGAGTTACTCCCCCCATTGCCAATTGGTTTTGGGGTAGAACCTCAACTTCCTTCATGGTATTAGAGCCACGTTAGCTCATGTATGAAAGTCCAACGGCCACACGTGCTCCCCAAAACCAATTGGCAATGGGAGGAGTAGCTCAACTCCTTATAAGCACTTACTAGGTTTATCAACTTTCCAATGTGGGACTCTTTACCTTCACATTCTCACACGTCCCCGCATATGTGGCGAATTTTCAAGTCTAACACGTGAACAACATATTTTGGGTGATGTGAAGCACGTGTGGTCATTGGGCTTTCACACGTGGGTTAATCTGCTCTGATACCATGAAGGAAGTTGAGGTTCCACCCTAAAACTAATTGGCAATGAGGGAAGTAGCCTAACTCCTTATAAACCCTTGCTAGGTTTCTCAACTTTCCAATACGGGACTCTTTACTTTCACATTCTCACAGTAAGACATGGTGGGAGGTGGGGGACAAGTGAGGTGGCCACAGAGAGGGAATAAGTGTTGGAGAGTTAGGGAGAGAGAGTGTTTGAATGTTGGAAGGAGAGTTTGGGTGAAACGGTGGGTTGGGTGAGGGAATTCATAGAAGTAGAGGCATGTAACAGGTTGGGGCATGGAAAAAGCCAAGGCAAGTATAAGAAAGTGAGGGGAAGAGAGGTGGTGGCATTGCTCTAGGACCTTATAAACCAACTTTTCACTAGTACACGAATCAATTTCGGGTCTTATATGTAGGTGTGTGGTGTGTGGTAGAGATACGTGAAAGGTGCACCATTATAATAAACTCACGGGCACAACTGAAAAGATACAAAATATCTCGTAAATAATTAAAGTTTATTTGAGAGGGATCTCTTGATGAAATAAGTTTGGGTGGGAAGGGGATGTTGAAAGTAACAAAATGTGAGGAAACTTCATTGAAAGTGTCAACTTACTTCTCAAACTTCATTGAAAGTGTCAACTTACTTCTCAAACTTCATTGAAAGTGTCAACTTACTTCTCATTTTCTGATGACTTTTTTTTTGGTACACATTTTTTCTGATAATTTTAATTCACCATATTGTGTGATATTAATGGATAGTGCATAAATGTGTTCACAAATGTCCAGATCATATGGGAATCTCTAACGCGGAATCATTATTAGTTACCTTGAAAAAAGAAAATCAAGAAGAAAATCAACTCTCAAAACCAAAACGAAAACGAAAACCACAACCACAACAATTGATGACATGTTGGAATATGACATGTTGGAATGTGGGTGCTGGTCCACTAATCCCACATCGTTGAGCAGCCAACCGGGCGCCTTCAGCAGCAGGGTCCCCACCAGAGGATTCCCAGCGGAATCCGACATCAGACCACAAATCAAAATACCAAAAAGATGTTCCATTTGGCAATGCTAAACTTCAAAGTACTTTGAAGGACTTTTAGACGAAATTAGAAGCGCTTTTCGCTACGTAAAGTGCTTTTAGCAACGCGTACCAAACACGTTTTTTTTAAAGGATCCGGAAGAGAGAAACAGTTGTGCAACGGGAATAGTAATATTTTGTATTTCGGTCATTAACGCTGTGTCATGTGTGATTGGCTGTAAAGATCCTCTTTTCACAGGTAGAGCACAGAACGACAGAATAGGAACGTTCGCTCCCCTTCATCGTGTGCATAGGAGTAATTTCCAATCCAAGACATTTACTTTGCCTTCACTTCCTCAATAATTTCGATCACATAGCTTCCTTCGGTCATGCTTAATGGCATCTATCACGTTTCCACAATGAGCTTTAGAAGAAGAAGAATAAGTCAACTCTATCATATCATATAATCTCCACATTCCGCGTTTTCTCTGCAACTTTTGGTCCTCTGGATCCGAAAAACCTCTATCTTTAACCCTTCTGAGCCTCAACTGCATATTCTCCCCGAGATTTGGTATACTTTTCCGCCTGAATTCTGTTTCCCGGGTATTCAGAATCTCACTTCCATCATTCAGCTTATCTGGTAAATGCTCACAGGCTCTCATCTCCTCGGCTCAATAGGTATTTGCTCTTCTTTCTTTGCCTTCTCACCCAGTTCGAACTTTTAGCTCTTTTCTAAGTTTACCCAATGGATTTGTATTGTTGGTTTATCTTTTGCTTCACAAACACTGTATTTCTTTTCATGCTGAGACTTGAAGATTCAAAATTTGAACATTTTCTTTCCTGTAACTTTTCCTGTATATATATTCTCGGCATCCAAACAGAATTTCTTTGAATGATGTCTTTGCCCTTTGGCGTTTGGATATCTTGCATAGACTGAATTCTGAGTATGTTCATCAGTATCCTGCAAAGTTACTATTTTTATTTCTAAATCACTATTATCATTGGTTGTAGAAATGGCTATCTTCAGGCTTTTTATTACAAAATATTGCTAATTATGATTTAAATAATACAGTTGGAGGAAAAATGGCACATTCCAACTCTGGGGAGGACTTCTTGAAGAATTTCAAAATTCCAAAGTATGTACTAGTGCCAAAATCAGAGAGTGAAAATGTACCTGATGTATCTGATGTACCCGAGTGTCCAGTTTTAGTGTTTATCAACTCCAGAAGTGGTGGTCAGCTAGGTGGGGATCTTCTTGTAACGTACCGTTCCCTTCTCAATGAAACTCAGGTATTAATATATTTTTTTCTTTTCTGTATGGTCAAATGTTGTTAAATTTCTCAGTTTAAATTATGGATTGATTATTACTTCAGCGGTTGCATTAAGCGGCTATTTTTATTTCAATTTTTTTGCGAATCTGATCTTGAACTAGCTTATTTGTAGGTTTTTGATTTGGGGGAAGAGACTCCTGATAAGGTGCTGAGCCGAATCTATGCCAATCTGGAAAAACTCAAGCAGAATGGGGATGAATTTGCTACAAAGATTCAAGAGACATTGAGAATAATTGTGAGTCAAACTATAATCAACATAAATGGTGTGCTATTTTTATTTTTATTTTTCATGACCTTGCAGGCTGTTGCCCTTTCCTGTTTCTGACATATACCAAATCCTCTAGGTTGCAGGTGGTGATGGAACTGCTGGTTGGCTTCTTGGAGTTGTTTCTGATCTCAAATTATCTCATTCACCCCCAATAGCAACAGTACCCTTGGGAACTGGAAACAATCTTCCATTTGCATTTGGATGGGTAGGCAATTTCCTGTCCCAGTGGCTTTTATGGTCTAGAATTACCTAAATCATATTTGGATGCCTGGTTGAGTTGTCATTTATGCAAAACCACAATATGCTTTGATATTGTGCAGGCAGTCAGTAGTTACAACTAGGATTGCACTCATGTCTTGTTGATTCTTGTACCTTTCAGAGTTCAACTTGTTAATGCACTCTATGGAAGGGCATATTGCGCCATTCTTATTGTAGAATTAGTTCTCTTCTTAACCTTTTCTTTTTACTCTCTAAAATCTCAGAATTTTTTATTTATTACAAGTAGATGTGCATACTACCAATACATTTCTCAATTTCTTGTTTGAAGACACAATATTTAGCAGCAATCCTTAAGTAGTGCTGTACTTTACTCAAGTTTAAATGTTCTGAGTGATTTGTAATTCTCATGGCTAAGGTAATAGTGCAGCCATTGATCGCTTCCATCATGCATGACATGCTGTTTGATAATTTATCAGGGGAAGAAGAATCCCGGGACAGATTCTCAATCTGTGAAATCGTTTTTGAATGAAGTAAAGAAAGCCAAGGAAATGAAAATAGACAGGTTTGACAGTCACCATTGTTTCTTTTTACATCCTGATTTTTGTAAATTCGAAGTGCTGTAGATTCACAGTACTGTTTCTAGATGATTCACATCTCATCATTTAAATCATCTCCTTAATTCTTTGCATATAATAGATTTACCTGTCTGCAGATGGAGTTTTGAAGTATGAATTCTTTGATGACTAATTTTATTCAGTCCTTTTTTTTCCTTAAGTCTCCTTTATCTTCATTGCAAGTTTTAACCAGTTCTCCTTTTTTAGTAAGTGCAAATTATGATTTTGTTTTTTCTTCCTTATTCTGATATAGCTGGCACCTCCTCATGAGGATGAAGATTCCAAAAGATGGTCCATTGGATCCCATTGCTCCTCTTGAGCTTCCACATTCTTTGCATGCATTTGGCCGAGTCTCTGATACAAACGAGCTGAGCGTGGTAAGTCCTCTCTTATCTGTTTTAGTAGCGAAAAGAACCAGATCCATAGAGTAGCAGGCAGTTAAATTCAGTTACTTTGCAAATTAAGTCAAGCTATCTTTCAGGAGCTAAGCCAGCTTTCTGTTCGTGGTTGATTTGTTTCTGAACAAATCTAATGCAGATAGATTTTAAAATTTAATGGTTTCACTGTTGACCTCAGATGTGTCAAAATTGCATATCACTTGCATATGATTGCAAAAGGGCCTGATTTCTAACTAGAGTCTAATTTTTTATTCTTGCTATGTTCCTTCATCAACCTATATAACCAAATGGAGTTAACCTTCAACTTTTCAATTTTTATGCGCTTTTTCTAAGCACAAATTTCAACCAAAATTATCTAGGAGTAATCAAGAAAATGCAATCAACTGATGGAATGATGTTTAAAAGAAGTGTCACTTTTAAATGTTTGGCGTTCCTTTTGTGAAAGCTCAAAGCTCTTCTCTTTCTTGTTGGAGACAAGTTTGGTCTGCTGTTTTATACACACAAATTTTTGGGTGCTTTGCAGGAAGGTTACCATACATTTCGTGGTGGGTTTTGGAACTACTTCAGTATGGGTAAGAGTTCTTCCCTTGGAGTCCTGTCAAATATTTTGAGCCTTAATCTGCATAGCTATCTCTTTCTTTCTAGAAAATGTCTCCTTTTGCTGAGTCGATTTAAGTTCCACCATTGTCACTTGTTTGTAGTGATATTCAAAATTTGCATCTTATCTTCTTTTTTCCTGTATATAAGCCAAATAATTGTTGATAATATCTTCCTTTACTTAACTGTGTTTTTTGAAATGGACTACATGTTTATGGTTGTAGGGATGGATGCTCAAGTATCATATGCATTTCATACTGAGCGAAAGCAGCATCCCGAAAAGTTTAAAAACCAGTTTTCAAATCAGGTACATACTTCTTGAAGAACCATTATGATCCATGGATATCGTGTAGTTAAATCATGATAATTATTTGATATATTACTTAAGAAAATTTATAATAGATAACACAAACTAAAAGGTAGGATGCAAATTAGAAATATTAGTTGGTACTATACGCCATAGGTGTTACACATAGAGCAGCTCACTTTTACAATGTACATGAACCTCGATAGATGAATTTGTCACGCATTATTAAACTTGATCCTCATACACCATCCATGAAATAACTGAAAGACCTTAGGGTTCTAATTCTGTTCTTTTTTGGAGTAATGAATTCATGAACTTCTTAGTAATTTTGCCTGCAACCCCTCATTTTTCATGAACTATAGTGTTAGTCATATGCAGTAAATTTTCTGGCGTGGATAAATCTGTTACAGCATTCATGTCATTCAGTTTAACTGGATCTTGCTCTGCATATTATGATATAGAGAGAAACACTACTTATTCCTCTGCTCTTTTCTTTAATCCTAAATACAGAGTACTTATGCAAAGATTACCCGTTCACAAGGCTGGTTTTCTTCTTCCCTTTCTCAGTCTTCTTCCAGGTGAGCATCTAGAGATTGCCCGTCCAGCAATGGATTACCTTTTAGCATCTTCTTTACTGAATATGAAATTAACTGTATCTCTTGAAATAGGAACATAAACCAATTTGCAAAGTTGATGATCATGAAAAACCATGGTGGTCATTGGGAAGAGCTCCAAATTCCTCCGAGGTACATTGTTGTCTATATTATAACTGAGTTGAGCTTGCATGATCTTGGATTCATGCCAAGTTCTGTATTTGATCCAGTTGCTAATTAATTTTCCGGTTCCTTTAAGAAAAATTTCCATGCCACCTATGTCCAACGTCACTTTTCTCCTTAAAAATTTCCGTGCACTACTTGTACTGTGTTCCCTCGTTTTCATTTTGCATGGGTGGTGAACTTCGTTCTCATGAGTCTGTGTTGTGCTCTACTGCAAAAGGGCAACATCTCTTGCACAAGGATTAAATTTATTTAATATTTTGTTTCTCGTCTCTGTGGTACTTGATGCTTGATGTTATTTCACAAATAATGTCCAATTATTCTTTATTAACTTCTGCGTTTCAATTTTCAGCATCAAGTCAATTGTGTGCCTCAATTTGCCTAGCTTTTCTGGTGGATTTAATCCTTGGGGAATGCCAATTAGGAGGAGGCATAATGTTAGTTCACGACATCACTTGGTGAATTGGATCCAAATTTCTTTTCTTATTATTTCTAACAAATTCTTTGGTGGATTTGACTTTGCAGGGAGAATTTACTCCACCATATGTAGACGATGGCCGCATTGAGGTCGTTGGTTTCAGAGATGCTTGGCATGGGCTTGTTTTGCTTGCGCCAAAGGGACATGGGACTCGTCTTACCCAGGTAATAAATATGAAATGGTTTTGTTACATAATTTGCAGCAATGAATCTTGATCAAGCTGAAATTATGTTCATAATTGGCTTATTTTATGCTAATCTTATCGGTGATAGGCCCACCGGATCCGCTTTCTGTTTCACAAGGGTGCAATCGATCACACGTACATGAGGATCGATGGCGAACCCTGGAAGCAACCCCTCCCTGTTGATGATGAAACTGTCATGGTGGAAATCTCTCACCTTCGCCAGGTGAACATGCTTGCCACGCACGGCTGCAGGTCAAAAAGCATTAACAATCCCGTGTCACCGAGTAGCCACGGAGCTGATGAAGAGGATTCGGATGAAGAAGCCCATGAATCAGCAGAGTATAGGAAGTTTGGTGCAGCAGACACATTTAAGCTCCCGGAAGAAATTGATATTTCTCAGCTTAGTTAAACCACTTATTAAGTCATTCCTTTTCTGTCCTATCCTAATTCCCTTGCGAACGAGTGAGATTTCCATTGGGATTTCATTGCCATCTTAGCTTAGTACCATTTCCAGCAGTCAACCATGAAAGATCTTTTTATTTCTTTGTGAAGAATTGTTATCTAGCTGTATATTATTGATACATGTGAATGAAATGAATGCAAATAATTCTTCTCAAATTCGTTGGATCCCATCAAGGCCTGGCAGAACAAGGGTACAGGCATTGAAGTAAAAGAAACTCAATGAACCAGGAAGATGAAATCTTTATGATAGAAGGCTCAATCATATGTATACACAGTGCATAAAAATCGTGATTACTTGTAAGGTCAAGCTTAGGCAATGGAGGCAAGAGTGATGCTATGGAAGCACTTGATTAGGGTGAGAAAGAGAGACTAGCATTTAGCTTTACTGTGGAGAACCCCGATTCAAATATTGCAAATCGAGAATTGTAGTTACAAACTATAATACATTTTTTTAAAAACAAAAGGTAATAATAAAAAGTAAATATGTAGACGTGGGAACGTAGGCTGTTGCTGGAGCACCATTGCAAGCAATACACTAACTGCAAACCTACAAGTTGATGGAAAGGTACATGCCTAAGTGTAAAAACTCCAACTCTACCTCAAAGATTTGGGGACCTGCAGCTTCGCGGAGAGTGACCAGCTTTGAAGGAGGCAGCACTCCGACTACTGGCGAACATATTGGTAGTCTCCCATTCATTTTGTAACTGCTTCATTGGCCTTCTGATTTTCAACCCTTTCTTCTCTTTTCTTCTTCTCCCTGAAAGCCAAAATCATTGCATTGAAATACTATGGTTACCCATTGGAACACAGTAAGCACAAAAGCTTCTCCATGCTTAATGAATCATAAGCCAAAACCCATAAATTATACCCCAAGAGGTACAGTCTACAGATAATCGAACTAAAGCTATGGATTTTAACTTTATAAGGTCTAGGGGATTAACTGGTTAAATATTATAGCTTCAATTGTGGATGTAGTGTGAATTGTGATCAGGTAGAGACAACTAGTACCAGAGCCACGGGTGTATACCTGATTCCAATACAAGAACCTTCAGACTTAAAAGCTCTATGATTACAGAACTTACCCTGTATGCATGCTAATGTTTACGTATTTTGATCCTTGCAATTACGTTCAGAACAGGAGAAGGTTCAAACTATCTATAAAACTTCAGTCTATTTTGAGGATTATTATCATGTCCATCTTATCGATCATTTATAATATACTATGAATTCAATAACGGACATGATGCTGAGGGATATGTTACCTGGCCACATATTCCTTTAGAAGTTCTTTTGCCTGAACCAGCTTGGAGAGCAGATTGCGGTACACATCAAGGTCCCGGTCCACACTTCTTTTGTCAATGTTTAAGGCTGCACATAACTGTTGGACAACCAAATTGTAAATGCTCAAACATTGCTCTCTCTCTCTCTCTCTCACTCACCAACCATTAAATATGTCTCCAGTTAAAAATTACAAACCACTCTTCAAAAGTCAGCAGAGCCCATAAGGCCCAGGAAAAATGTATCTAGTAAGTAAATCTCAGCCCAAGTTGATCATGCAAGGTAATTCAATTATTTGATGTAACGGTCATTAACTCAACCAAGCACAAAATGCAGTAATTTTAACATTTGGCTGAACACCTATCATTGAGTTGTAATGTTGATGCATAGGACTGGCAAGTCTAACCTTTTCTAATATTGTTGGTTCAGTTGCATTTGCCAATTCGAGAAGACGAAAGAGCCCAACAGCAAAGAAACGACTGTAGCTAAAACTTCCTTTGCTTGCTGCCCTTTCTGCAATGTCCTTCAATGTCCCCTCAATTTCTCCTTCTCTGGATGGGAACTCAACTAATGAACTGGAAGTTTGTGCCCGAGCCCACTCTTCCAACTTTTGTGCATCAATTCTGTAGTGCTTAGCATGGAAACTTATCTAGTAAAGGTAGAGACTTTTCTCAAATATATAAGAAAGAGATTGATTACATGCAAAAATAAAAATTCAAATGCACATGACACTCCCACTGGAAAAAAAATGCAGTAGAAGTTTTGACAGTGAACAGATTAAGAATTGTTTCCTCACAAAAATTACTCTTCTGAAGAGGAAGCACAAATGATTGGTCATGGTCATGGCCAGTATGACATATTTGTAGTGTTAAGAGGTGTAAATTCTTAGACTCAGTTTACATTTGGAAAAGCAGAGGAAAAGGAAGAAACCATTTCTGTGGTTGATTAATTAAATTAATTAAATCACCAATTTTTTTTATATAAAAAAATAATCTCTACTTCTTAGATATTTCAAGATAAAATAGAAAATGAAAGAATACTTAACAAATTAGGATTCCTTTTTTTCTTTCTCAAGCATCCTATGACCAGTGGTTTTCCCTTTATTTTTCCAATATCAAAACTGATCCTTTAATGGATGTGTCTCAGATTATTTTATCAACCAATCTTCTGGTATAAACTAGGAAATTCCGATGTAGCACTATGCAGTTTGCATGATTCAGATATCTTCTTAATAGGATTTTCTTGGTTATCACAAAAAGGAATACTTAAGTGCAATATCACAATCTCAATTAGTAGCTTACATGTTCACTTAGTTTTCATAATTTTGAAACCTCAGATAATGCGATTGTCAGTTTGCCACAGTTTACATATCACATTTCTTCGTTTCGAAATAAATAGTTATGCAATGGAAAAAAACAGAGAAGAGGAATCCCAAATAAGATCCCACACAAGTGACAAACCTGTATTGCTCTGGGTCCTCATTCAATGCTTTGATGTAAGCTTGGAAGATTGCCTCTCGATCCTCATCGCTGGGGTATCCATCCATGAGTTGATCAAATACAGTGACAAAACCAAGGGCGAACACGGGGTCATACCGGTATGACTTCTTGTACTTAATCAAATGCTGTTGGACAATCAGCTCCTGCAGCACAGTGTTGTAAACACTAGGGATTGGTCGCTTATACGCTTTAAGAAAATTCAACTTTGTGTCAGCTACAGTAGGCGCATCTGCACATCAAGTAAGCAACCACAAGAAGACCAAGAAAATTATGGAGAATTTAATTATAAACTGCTTGTGGAATAAAAATTAAGAGTCTGTTGAAACAAATTTAACTAATATAAACTCTGATAAAATTCAAGCATATTGGTTCAGGAACCAAAGATGGGTCCTGATGAATATGAACATCTAGCTAGATAATTAGTTCATCAAGGCTCCATTGTTCTTATTCCACATGATCAACGCAAGATGATTAGAAAAATTCTTCCTTTCCATATCAGTAAAATAACTTCCTACTATTAACATACAAGGAAAGGCATAAGTTGGAAAACAAGAAAACATTACAGCTAAATTAGATCGAACTAAAAGCTTAATTTTACTTTAAACGATGTTAATTTAGTAAGCCATAGCAGGCCAAAGAGGTAAAAAAGCAGAAATGAATGGAAAATTCACTAGCTTCTGCACAAAATTATTTAAAATTAAGCTCCAGTCTAGTTCCTGATAAAATGTAGCAACGTTAAAAGATAGTAATTCAATGGCATCAAACAAAGGTACGAAGCAAAACCCACTTGAGGCGCCTGACATGCAATGAATCACCATACGAGAACTCGAACTCGATGCTCGAGCACCACCATTATTGCAGGAAAAGCTCGTACGGAGCCGGAGACCTTCGGAGTTGTAAGCCAAATTCCGAGTAGATGAGATTACCGATTTTCTATCAGAACATTGACTCAGGGCAGAGAAAGAGAGAGAAGCAACGGCAGCCATTTTTGGAAGAGAGAGTATTTAGAGTTGGAAATTTTCCGGGAAAATTTTGAGCATAGTGGAGAGGAAGAGAGAATTTGGTGGGTTTTGGGATTTTAATTTATAAAATAATTTCGGGAAAGAGTGTGAGAGAGATAGAGGTCCACGAAAAGGCTTATCCAAGTGTTGTGATCCAGTAGTTTTTTGACAAGTGGTGTTTCGTGGTGTAGTATCTGAAAGAGAGACATGGTGATGGGTCGGACTGAATTGGACCGGGCCGCCTGATATTTTATTGGATAGTCGTGTTTCTTTTCCTTTTGATAGGGGCCATGGAAAGCGATAGTCGTTTTGATTTAGAATATGCGCGGTCTAGTTTGGTTTGGTTCGATTTATGGATGGTGCTTATAGTCATGGTTGTCGACATTCAAATGTTAATCATAGGTTGTGAGGAGATTAATTTGAAAGGGGTGAAAATAGTGTAACTCCAATCAAAATAATATCTAACACCGTTAATAAATATTGTCAAAATTATGGATGTGCGAAAGTCGTTTTGATTTAGAGCATGCCTAATTTGGTATGGTTTTGGTTTGATTGATTCTCGAACTAGTAGTATAATCAATTCATTTTGATGATCAATTTGGTTTAGTTTGTTTTGATTTCCCTTAATTAATGATTAAGAAATAATATATTCTTTTACTTAAATCAAAGAAAAAATCATATTATGAAGTGACAAAATAGTTGAGAAAACTTCTTAAGGTTGAACATGTATTTAGAGATAGAGATAGAGTACAACATCAATGAATAACATCAATGTGTTGGAAGATTCATAATCGTCAATGGTGACAACCAATAAGAAAATGCACATTAAAAAAAACATAAAAATAATATATGTGGTTTTGTTCGGCTTATGCAGCTAAAAATAGGTCAACCTGAATCAAAGTAAACTAAATAAGTTTAAACTGAACAAAACTGCTCGATATATGTGATTTGGTTCGGTTTATGTGGTTTTCAAGTAAGCCAAATCAAATCAAAATAAACTAATTGTGTAAAATTTAAACTGAACAAAACTGCTGAAATGGATTGGCCAGTTCGAAGGTAACTTTCTCCCATCCCTACTTCGGTTGATAAATAGGAATCAAAATGGAACTAAAGATGAAAGCAAAATTCAACTCTTAAGAAAGAAGAAAAGGAGAAGGGCAAGTTGCAAGGATTGTTAGGTGTCAATCTTATCCAATTGTAGACTTGAACGTGTGCAGGCTAAACAGCGACTCATGTGGAAATATGCCTTCTCTGCCTCCGATGTCGATGGAAGGAACGTGCTCTGCATTGTTTTTTAATTTTCTGTCTGTGACTGTGATACTATCTTCTTAAACAAAACAGGGAATGAGAAGAAAAGCTCAGGACACCCCAAGATCTCAATGGCTTTGAGTGAATTGATTTTGCCAAGTGGCAAACCCCAACAAAAGCTTTTTATTTTTTTACAAAACCTCTAAATCTTTCTTTTCCATCTATGCTGCTGCCCTGCTGCTTCTGTGTCTATAAATGGAAGCTATTCTTAATTTGAGTGCATAACACTCCAAGTGCAGGGCTCACAAATCACTTACAATGATGCAAGGAACTAATGGCCAAGCTGCTGCTTCTGCTTCTTCTCCTAAAGGCAACTACTCTGTCTCATCTTCTACTAGGCCAACTATAGCAGAAATTTATGGTCGCCTTACACCAAAAGTACTTTTCAATAAAGCTACTGCAAACAACAGCACTACTACTAGTGATCAAACTCATCAGAGGCTTAAACAGCTGCAGGCAGAAGAATCGCTTCGCACTGTCATGTACTTGAGCTGCTGGGGTCCTAACACATGATGATTCATAGCAGACACTCTAGTATAAAAGTATCCTAGATTAATTAGTCTCTCTCCAAGAGGACTTAAGTTGTTAATTTCTTCTATCTTTAGTTTTAAACTCATGAAGAACTGTGCTGTAAAATTAACTCTTGACTATTTTTCATATGAATCATGCACAATATTTTGTATCTGTCAAGAAGAACTTAACTGCAGAAGTAAGTATTTATTTTATTAGATCATCAAGCAGTGATGCGTGGCTCTACAGCCCAAGAAGCGGGCTAGCTTTTTCCATTACAAAACTCACAACTCTCTTTTGACGGAAGAAAAGCTGCATATAGTATAACAAGGGGGAGATTACATCATGCACATCATATCGGCATGATTGTAGTTAGGTTCGTAAGTATATAGATATCGTACTGAAAAATGGCATGGCTAATTAGGGCCCCAACAAATTAGATTCATGACTTTCTCAACCTTTTCAGCTTTCCTTAAGCACATCCATCTCTCTTCCACTTCACTTCTTCTTCTTCTTCATGGCCTCATAGGTGGTACAAGGAAATCTTAATTCAGAAGGCTTGTGCAGATCAGATTCTGGTTTGGATTTTTCTTGATGGCAAGGCATGATTGTAGTTATCATGGTGATGACTTTTTAGTCTCTATGTTGGAAAAACAACAATCAGTGACTATTTAAAAAAATTATATAAATAAAATTTAAAACAAATTGTAATACAGAATATAGTATATAAACAACAAATGAAACTGACTTGGATTTGAGATAGAGGCTTGCAGATTTGATGCAATGTCCTAAAAACAGTAATTTCACCCCTTCTCGGTGCTTGAAGTTCTACAGGTGACTGCCTCCCAAGATTCAACTATCTGTATTCTAAGCCCTAGCACTCGGACTTAGAATCTGGCGAACTTTGTTTGTTTTCCTCTTAGACAATGTGAAATGCTTTTTCTGTGTCAAACGAATGAGGCTTTGTTGGATTTAAATAAACCTCTGAAACCTTATCAGAAGAGTCACAACTGTTAGAAAATAGTTAATTAAACCAATCCGAATTAATAAAAAAAGTATTAATTCGAAACCAAAAATATTATATAATTTTATATAATATTCAAAGCCCAAATCATTTTTGAAGCCCGATTGGCTTCCACTTGGCCCACTTTCATTTACTAAGTGTGGGAATTCCACACTTATAAAAACCTCACTCTTTCTACTTTCTACAAATGTGGGACAAATGTTCTTGAATTTCATTCAAACTTCCAACATAGAGCACTGCCAACCAATGGGGGATTTAGGAATTTTCATTTCGGGGGTCAACGTGTAAAAGGTTAAAAAAATTTCTATACAAAATAGACCATAGAAATGAAACGATAATATTCTAATTCATAGTTAATAGATAAAACCATACAAAATACTCATGTTCATTATCAAAGAGAATTGCATCAACTTCAAAAAATAGACACACAATGCAATACACAAGAAATATCTCTAAGAATGTAAAACTCTTTGTGGATTGAACATCTAATGTTTTTTTTTACCTAGATTGATTTTAGGTCCCTTCATGCATTCATATCATACATGAAAAATTGTTTTATGTAAAAATATTGCCTAAGTATGAAAAATGGTTTTCCGGAATAATCATTTTCTCAAGATAATTTTTGGCAGCTTTTATTCCTTACATATCAAATAAGAAAACTTAATTTTATGGGATTTTAGTATGAAGTATATATTGACTTAATGAGCCATCATTTTGAGCCTAAATCGTACTTTGCACTAAAACTGATTTTTCATATTTGATTTGGTGGGAATTTGATTTTCTAGTATTTTTATTTGAATACAAATGGGGGGAGTCCTTCCTTATTTACATTGTAAGCTTAAGTAAATGGAGTAATATAAAAATAAATGAAAGTAAAAGGACAAAGACATTTACTTAAATGTTGAAAATGAAAATAAGGTAATATGCCTGCTGTGCTGCACCCTCTGGAGCATTTCATCAAGCAGTTTGCAGGGGTCAACATCTTCACCTCCAATGACGAATTCCGGGCTTGCAAAGGTCAATTGACCCATCTTGCCCCCATGTACAGATCCGCCCCTGCTCCCGATAGTGGCAAAATGTCTTCTTTATCTTTGTTATTGTATGAATTACCCATTATAATCCATCTCAAGAATTACTCAATATAACCCAAATCGAAACTCATCACACAGAACCCCCAAAATCGAAATTCCTTTAATCAAATTCTGTTTTTTTGTTCTTCAAATCAATTAGGAGCAGAGTCTGTGACATACATGAAAGAAAGCTTCCAGATATAGTTTCTCAAAAGAATGAAAAGCATCAATTTCAAAAGATGGAGAAGGAGCAGTCAATTTAAGAAGTTTGGTTATTGAGTTTCAGACCAAATTGTACCCTGATTGAAACATTGAACTGTATATACAATTCACAATGGCTCCAAGCCCAGATGGATTTATAGTTACCTCAGGCAGAGCATAATTGTAATTTTATTTTTTTCAAGAGAAATTATTTGAGTCAAAGGCTAATTCTTATAGCAATGATGCCACAAATCTCACAAAAAACGCCAGTCTATCTCACTCCACAAAAATAATTACTAAACCAAAATTATCATTACAATTCTGTATTCAGCCAAAATTATCATTATGAATGTTTCGCAAAACACAGCCATTACCAATAGTAACAGTCCCCAATTCAAGACTTGGATTTAGGGTTTAGAGGCTATAATCCATTTTTAGAATACAAAAATAATTTTCTAGGATTTTTAAATAATTGAAACTATTTTAAAATTTCACCAAATTATTTAAGATAATTAAATATATTTAATTACTATTTATGAAGGAAATTAAATATTTAAATACTAATTATTCACTAAATAAATAACAATTAAAACATAATATATTTAAAGCGTATAGCCGGCGGCTATACTTTTTAAATATTATAGGCGTAGAGCCGCGCGGCTATACTTGGATATTTAGTACTACGGTGCGAATATATAAATGTATAGCCATGCGCCTACACTTTTTAAATATATTGGACTATTTAAAAGTATAACCGAGCGGGTATACTCTTTTTTTTTTTTTTTTTTTGATGAAACAGGGGGTAAAGAACCCCAAAACCCAAAACAACAACTACACAACTCGAACCAAACGAGGGTGACCAACTCCTAAAGAGTCATCAATCAAAATGGAACCAAGACAACTAGGTGCCTCATCTAAAAACCAAACACCCAACCCCATATTATAGCTCAAATTAGCAAGGCAATCAGCAGCAAAATTCTTCTCCCGAAAAATATGATGCACCTCCACACAATCCAGTTGAGACAACATCTCTCTACAACAATCCAGTTCCAGTAACCCAGCAAGGGGATGAGCCTCAAGACTTTCCTTGCAATGAATAAGCCTGATAGTAGTGGCTGAATCCATTTCAACCAAAAGTTTCTTTACACCTTTCCCAATTGCTAGTTTAAGGCCAAAGAACAATCCCCAAAGCTCAGCTTCTAAGATCTGATATATGATGTTTTAATTATTTTTTATTTAGTGAAGAATTAGTATTTAAATTATTTAATTAATTTCATAAATTACTTCATAACTAGTAATTAATTTTGTGGAATTTAAAATTATTTTAAAATCCTAGAAAATTATTTTAGTATTCGAATTTCCTACGTATCAAAAGATGAGATGAACAATTTGAAAATTGACCTCTAAAAAGATTCAACCGAGCATCTGCAGGACCCCCATTAAGTCTCCAAACCAGAGTCCTAACGTGGACAAGAACATGAAGAAAGAAACTATATAAAGAATTGGAGGGAGAGGTGTCGAACCTATTGCAAGAGATACTGGATGAACACTACTTCCCTGCAATATCAATGTATCCTGTGAATGGAAATACAAGCAGATTAGTAAATCGACATGTGACGGGCATTATTCGATAAATACAACATGCAGTAAAGAGACCAAATGCTGGAACTAGAGATAATTTTCAAAATAATTTTCCTTTTAGAACAAGGAGTACTGCAGACGTTCATGAACTGCTAAGGCACAGATGCAGAAGCCCAGGCTTTGTATATACCCCGACACCCAACCCAAGCATGCATGCATACACTTAATCTAAAGTAATATATTGCCTTTAAAAAAAAATATTAATAACCACTGGGCATCATACCAATAAGACGTAAACATGACATTGAAACAAAACCAGTGAAAAGGTATGACTATCATTTTCTCACCCAGAGGGGCAGATTCATGTCAATCTGCCAATTTAGAGTAATGTGAAAGAAATATCCGAAAATACTTAGCTACATACAAACCGAGCAGGCCAATGATCAATGTAATCTGTCTGCAATCGCCTTAAGCTGCATTTAAACATTACATAACTCATCACCCAGCACAGCATAACACGAAGCGTTTAAACAGAAGAAAAATTACAAATTGTTTGCTTTAGCAAACCTGCCGACATTGGCCTCGGTAATATTCTTAGCATTCAAACACTTGGCACCATCTCGTATCCAAGTCATCAGCCCAGACGGTACCTGTAATATCAGAACAAATTTTCACACATCAGAAGTGAAAACCAAGCTGGCACAAAATTGTTAGCATGAATTGATACTCTCATAGCTACTTTACAACCTTGGTGGCCAAAACGACGCTCCTCGCTCCTCCCCTGACCTGAGTCTGGGCACGCTGAACCACTGTATATATTTATGTAGAGTCGAAGAAATTGATGCCGGACAGGAAAGCTTGGTCGAGGAGGCCAAACGACTCCGGAAACGTGTTTTGCTCGCCGAAAGTCATCGTCCCTGCGAAGAATGAATTTCTATTTGAGGATGAGAAGGAGGGTCAAAGAATCAGACTCAGAGTCGGTAAGATTGGGGGTGAGGTTGAAGAGAGGCACCACCATTGCTTCGCCTGGGAAGCTCCTTGAGTTTGTCAACTGAGTGGAACGGGAAGGCGAAAAATCCAAGTATCTGCTATATCGGCGCAAGTTCGGTGGATTTTCAGGGGTTGGATAAGATAAAAACAGAACCGAGTTACTATCTATGTGTTCGAAAAATCGTCCAACAAAATAAATTTAAAAATAAAAAAAAATCGGCCTAGGCGGGCTAGGCGGGTTTGGTCCTTTTTTTTTAAAAAAAAAAAAAAAAATTTTTTGCCTGACTTTAAATAAAACCTAGTCTTGGAGGGATATGGAGAGGAGGAGGAAAAGTTAGATTTAGAGGCCTAGCGTTTCATTTCAAGTATTTTTCTTTGTAATAACTTTTTCCCATGTTTTATATCAATTATGATTTTTTATAATTTATATATCCTTTTATTTTGCATGATTTCGGTATAAATTTATAATTTATAATACAAAATAATAATTATTTTTTTTTAAACGCCTAGGCCAAATTACTCTTCTAGCCGCTAGGCCCCTACCTACCGCCTAGCGATTTTTCGAACATTGCTATCTACATCTATAAAATTCCTCATTGCACCACATAATTGATACAAAATATTTATTTACTAAAAACCACCCTCAAATCAAATTATTTTTACATTGACAATTATTTCCTGCTGATAATTGATACAAATATTTATTTACTAGCATTACCATTTCCCCTTCTTTTTTTTTTCTTTTTTTTTTTTATCAAATAAACATTCTTTATTACTTCTTTAGAAACAATCAAAATAACATTCAAGAAACAACAAGAAAAATTAGAGAAAAGAGATGCACCTAGGGTGACCTCATAAAACCTTGCCTTGAAAACTCAAATGGAGGAAAATTTTGTCGAAGAAAAAGAGTATCACACACCTCCCTCAAAAACACTAAGCATTTTCTCTATTTGCCACCATCATAAACCAGCCCAAAACAATCGCCGCCGTTCATGTAAGCCGAAGTGAGCCTAAAAGTGTGCCGCTTCATTCCCTTTGCGAGGTTGATAAAACACTTCACACACTTGCAAATGCACCAATAAATTCCTCACATCTTCAACCAGAGTTCCTAGATTGCTCCAACGTTCGCCAGATCCAATAACAAGCAACACTGCCTCTTGAGAATCAGAAGCCAAAAGAAAATTTTGGTAACCTCTCCACAAAGCCATTAACAAACCTTCCCGCATTGCAGCAAGTTCGGTTCCCAGAACATCAAGTCCAACATGTCCATCACATGCAAAACCGAAATAAAACCCACCATCATGGTCCACTTCCCCTTATTCATATCTTATTAAACTATTTTCTATTAATTTTGGCCAAGAAAAACTATTTTCCATTAATACACTCTTTTAACTTGCTTTCTTTTCCATTTCCCAAAATTAAAAGTGGAATTAGAACGTTTGTAATAACAAAATAAGTGATAAGAGGGCAACTAATTATTGTTTAGTTTACAATTTAATTTTAGAAAATCCATCAAATCATTTTGGTAACATTGAATTATTAGATCTTCAAACATCTATAATTTTGATTTAGAAACCTAAACCTAAACATTTTCATTTTACTTTTCATTTTCAAAGTATGACATCCGTTTATTTAAAGGGCTAAAATAAGATAATCGATTCATATATCTTTATATTTTCAGTTTGATTTCTCAACCGATAAATGATCTTGCATAATATAACATGTAGAAATCTTCAGAAAACTTATGGCACAATGTACTATGTGTCTTTAAGTGGGTCCTTTCAAATTGCAGCATCCCAACATGTCCATGTGTTGCCAACTGCTTAATGATCCAATTCCTCTCCAGCATATTTATATATACGCACATGTTGGAGTACTTTTGTTAACTTATTTCGCTGCTTTTGGGTTAACGTTAAACGGGGTTTTGGCTAAATATGTGTCTCTTGATTGGAGTAATGGTTACTAGCTTTTAGATTTCAAGGGGTTGTTTGGTACACAAATTTGACTTGGATTGGTTTGGACTAAATTTAGTACCATATTTGTTTTATTTAATTCTAGTCTTAGATGAGATTGCTAATACCGGGCCCACCAAAAACACTTCCTTAGGAGGGGACTACTAAGCCCATATAGAAATGGATGATTAACTAGTCCTATGTTCATCAATGTATAAGATGCATATATTATATTCTAATACTAATAACATATATTATTATTATTATTATTACATACACATATACTATAATGTACATATATACACGTATATACACATATACATATATATAAACACATATATACATATATAATATATATATATAAATACACATATATTATTATTATAATATACCCATATACACATACATATTAATATTATAATAATAGCATACATGTATATATGTAATATATATCATATATTATAATACATATATATACGTATATATACATATATGTGTATATACCCATGTATGTATTATAATATACATATACACACGTATATACACATGCACATTATATATTATAATATACATATATACACTTATATACATGTATATTATTATTATAACATACCCATATATATTATATATTATAGTATATGTATATATGTATATGTATTATACCCATGTATATATTATAATATATAGATACAACTATATATACATATATTATATACATATGTATAAATATATATGTATATGTATTATACCCTTGTATATTATAATATACATATATACACCTATATACATATATATATATATAGATATTCTTGAAAAAATAAAAAAAATCTAGTCCTAGTCCAAACATACACCAAATGCAGGATAAGTGTTATCCAACTTAGACCAAGCCAAACCAAGCCAAGATAGTCCTTAAGCGTAGTCCATGCCAAGACAGTTCTATGTAACAAACGAGCCCCAAAAGTGTTAACAGAGCTTAAGAAAATAGAATAAAGGAGAATTTGATAAAAGATTGTATTGTATTATTATTAGATTTTTCAAATTGTTCATTTATGTACATCTCTCCAGTATATAAGAGAGAGCTTATATCTCTTTCTATGGCGTAGATTATGACACTTGTCAACATCTACATAGATGAGTTTTGTCAAAATTATGGGATCATCAAGTGGTAATTCAGGGCCTAATTAATTCATTTTCATGCTAACATTATGTAGGGGGACAATGATGATTGATTTTAACAGCAAAACAGAGTGATTCATCACCGCAACTTGCGTAGCCTCTCATATAGGACTAAAGCTAGGGGCGGAGCTATTCATAGGCCTAAGATGGCATGGGCCCCCCTTACCATCTTCTCACCTTTTTGACTGTATAAAGAGTGTATAGATTGTACAAAAAATCCAATAGTTTTAAGCTTGTGGCCCCCCCAAATATCAAACTCTACCTCCGTCTAAAGCAGTCATTTGAAAATTGAAAATGAGCAATATTTGGAAAAAGAAATAGATGAATGATCAAAATATCCCTTCCAAAAGTTGCGCAAAAAATCCATATTAAAAAAAGTGTAGAACAAAGACAAGTTGGTACGAGCATGACACAAAATTGATAAGATGAAACACGAATGTAGCTAGTAGCACGAAATGGATCGTACGTATCAGGAGACAAAAATACACCCTCATCATCCTTCAGTTTTGAAGGGAAGCAAATTAATAAAGACATAGAGCAGCAGAGAAGGGATGAATGGGTGAAAAGCATGTACAAAAGCAGACAAATAGCTGAGATTTTCCGTTACTTGCTTCATCAAAAAACAAGATGCAAAACCTCAGGTTTTCTCACAGAAAACCACTGCAGAATTTGTCTTATATAGAATACTAATCATCTACAAGGGACAAATGCAGCTTCCGGATTTCCACGAATCTCAAAACCACTTTGTCTTTTTCTTTTGCTTTATGTGTGTGTATATATACACATTCAGTGTTAGGGTCCAAAGCATAGTCCTCCATACCCAAGAAACCCAAAAAAAAAAAAGAAAAAACACCCCGGAAACAGAAAAAAGCAGAGTGCTCCGCTGAATTAACTGAAGATGTGTGCAACAAGAGGAGCTTGGATCGCCGCGGTTAGTGTTGGAGCTGTCGAGGCTTTGAAAGATCAAGGCTTCTGCAGATGGAGTTACACCATGAGGTCTTTGATCCAGCATGCCAAGATCAATATGAGATCATTCTTACAAGCCAAGGAACTCTCTTCTTCTTCTTCTGCTATGGTTTTGAACAAAATGAATTCTGAACAGAAGAACCAAGCTGAGGATTCTCTAAGAAAAGTCATGTACTTGAGCTGTTGGGGTCCTTATTGAAATCCCTCCAATATTATAGGTAGTTGAGGATGTACCACTTAGATTTTATTTTTGAAACTGAGTTTAAGCTTGTATATGCATGATTTGAAAGTATATTTTCCCAACCCAACAAATCTTAGAGCATTACGTTTTTCAAATATAAAACAAACACACACCAGACATGTCGATATTCCATCTCATTAGCCATCTAATTCATCAACTATATATGACACTTTTATCACAAGCTAACCAACTAACTCTATTAATTTAGTGATATTTCATTTATAAGAATGAAAGAGAATCGTCATTAATTTAGTATGTTATGTTTCTTCTTCATCAAATACCAATTGATACTCAATCGACATACATCCACGTGTGACAATCATGTGAACTCTAACATGATCACTTCTCCAGCAAGAGTGATGGAAATTTAGAGGAAACATTCTAGTTTTTGGAGGGCAGCAGATGTTAGGGACACTCATTCATCCATCCACGTGTGAGAATCATGTGAGCTCCAAGGAAGTTGAGGTTCCATCCCAAAATTAATTTGGAGGAAGTAATCCAACTCCTTATAAGTTATTACCAAATTTCTCAACTATCCAATATGAGACATTTTCATCTTCACATTTTCACAATTCGTGCAAATAAGTAAACTACTGGTTTCACTCCCAGACTGCTACTACTAGCCCACAGTCCAAAATAAAGTGACAAGAGACTGTTTCTGTCTTTTGGTCCACACTCCAAATCAAACAAGCAAACAAATGGTTTCACTCTCATACTGGGGGCCTAAATACAATAATTTAAATCAAAACCATGTCCCCGTGAGGCAACAAAACTCTGTGCTTATCCAAACTCCAAAATCTTAAATTCCACTTTTACCCCTGCCTAGTACATCATATCCCCTGCATCTGCATGTACAAAACAGTAATATCCCCAAATATAGTGTAGACATCCACATACCGTACCAAAAGAAACAGAAGAAAACAAAACCAGCTCTGGTTTTTTGCCACAAGCCCACCTTTTTTGTTAAAATCCCCTATATAAAGAGCACCTCAAGATCATCTTCTCCATCAATACACTCAAACATTCACATTCACATTCACAACTGAGAAGTTGAAAGCATCAAAGAGAGGTCAGTAAAGAAGAGAAAATAAATCATAATCGTGATGAGTTCATCAAGTGCAAGCAAGGCAATTGTGGCAGCAAGTGTTGGGGTTGTGGAGGCATTGAAGGACCAAGGGATATGCAGATGGAACTCTGCTTTAAGATCTGTGCACCAGCAAGCCAAAACCCAACTCAGGTCATTTTCTCAGGCCAACAACAAGCTCTCATCTTCTTCTGCTTCAGCTGCTTTCAGTAAAGTCAGAGATGAGAAGCTGAAGAAATCAGAGGAGTCTTTGAGGACAGTCATGTACTTGAGCTGCTGGGGTCCCAACTAATTCAATCAGCACAGGGACAGAGAGCAAAAAGATCAGATTTTTGTGCAAGCGGTTGCTGAAATGGAGCTTGAGCAAGAACACAAGGATGAAACAAGATGACACAACCCATGAAAGGGCTCCTTGAGTTTTATATATATCAAATGATCAGGATATATAAACTTGTTGGGTTACATACTACTGGCAAAGGCAATCGTTGTAAATGGCAGACAATTCATTCATGTCTGCTTGCTTGCTTGGGGCAAGTTGATGTAAATTATGGTATGTTATGACAATTACCATATAAAGCAGAAGCACACATATTTCTGAGCAATTGATGCCTTGATAATTCTTTTCGAGTTTTTCTTTCTGCCCTTTCTTATTAATCCATTATTTACTTCGTTTTAACCGAAGGATTTATGATTCTATAAATTTGAGTATTTAGTAGTGAAACATAATTGAGTTGCCCTAATTGGGTAAAATCCATTGTCTTGAACGGTTTCTTTCTCCAACAAAAGCTATAGCCCAACACATCCCACCATGGGTTTTCCCACATTTTATGGGGTTTCCTTCCTCCTATTCATCCTCTGCTTTCGTTTCAAGTAAGCTCAGCTGCTGAGGTCCCGGTTGAATATTAATTCAGCTTGTTTATTAGATCCCCTGAATTCACTATGATATATACAATTGATTATTCTATGCACCAAAAACTTAAACATGAATCAAGCTACTTATTACTGTTTAAGTTTTTTATGCTAACACACATGTTATATCAAATGAGTGTTGATGGTGCTCTCAGAAATGGTGGGAGGTACCTTTTCTTTTTGTATTTTTGCGATGAGCAATACCATCACGTTAATTATCGTGCAAGAAATTCATGTAATTGTCGTGGAGGAAATTCATGTAATATGTAGATTAAATCATACTCATCAAACAACAATTAACCTAATTATAATGCTCACTATTTCTTTAATGACATATCAACACATAGTAGACTCAAGCTTATAATTAGCCGAAGCAAATAGAGAGAAGGAAAGACACTATGATGATTGTTTTTCCGCCCACGGTCAACACCAAACCAAGTAAACAAATAGTTTCTCACTCCTACATTGTGTTTGAAATAGATGTGCAAGGGGTAGTAGATAGAATCAATTCTGACAAAGAGTGTTTTGAAGCAGAAGGGAACTTGGTGGAATATATTAAGGAGATGCGGTTGTGGTTTAGATCTTTCTCTTGTGAATGGCAGTCATGGGATGGTAATATAGTTGCTCCTGAGCTAGCCCAATTGCTATTAAGAACACAAACATGGATTGAGGATAAGCCTCCTTGGTTGAGTTCTTTGCTTGCTGCAAATTTAAAAGCTACTGGTTGATTTATGTATTTGATGTCAAGTGGGAGGCCTTTCTTTTCCTTTGGCGGATTTTCCTCCTTTTTGGGGGTTTTTTATGCCAAAGATTTTTTTACGAAGGCCCAAACTGTTGATGTGAGTTAATCTACTAAATCAAGGAGATTTATTTCCTAAGTTAATTAGGTGATTTACTTCCTTGTTTTATATAGTTGACACATCCTTGTATAATTAGGAGATATTCTCCTAATTAATTACTGTATCTATTTCCTTGTAAAGTACTTTTGTAAACCCCTTTATATACCTCATTATGGAGAAGAATACAATTAATCTAAAGTATTCAAACTGTTATATAACTAAGGGAAAATTGTAGAGAGAATTGGAAATTAGAGAAAGACAATAGAAATTGTTCAATCAACTTGTATCTCTCATCTTGATAAGACCTCTTATTTATAGGCTTACAATGGTAAGAAGACATTAACAACTCATAAGTTACAAGCCCATAACTACGGTATTTAGTGTATAGGTTACATAGAATTAGAAAGGGTGAATGCTAAGAGGTATGGTGGTTATCCACCAACTCATGCATTTACAACACTCCCCCTTGGATGTCCACCATACAATGACATAGTTGCCTCATTAAAAACCTTGCTCGGAAAACCCGGTGGGACAAAACCTAAGCAAAGGGAAAAAGAGTGCAACATTCTTATGAATCATTGATATGGTGTTGGACGCGCTTATGCTACCTCATTAAAACCTTGCTAGGAAAAACCCAATGGGACAAAACCCTAGTCGAAGGGAAAAGAGTACAGCGCGCATGTAATGCTCTCCTTGATGAATTACTCCCCCTGATGATGACAAACTTGAATTATTCGAAGATGCAACACAAATGATATTGATATCTCAATTTCCTCCTGCAGAGTGAGCTTCGGTAATGCTTGTATAAAAATTTCTTCAATATCATCATTGGAGGATGTATGTTTGTCACTCCTTTGAATCCCTGTTGAGGTTAAAGTAATACCAAAAGTATCTAGACTATTTTCACAAATCCTTTTACATTAACAATTCTTAAAATAACATCATATTTTATAATATCATCAAATAATTATAAGCAAACTTATATATTACCATTACGAGGACACAAGTATAAAATTGCATGATGTAATGAGCTATTCATATAAAATTTTGTATACTGTGCTAGCATGTCATAGGCTCTTCAAGAGACCTAAATATTCTGATAACTTCTTTAAAAATTTGAATATGTTGCAACGATTTTGAACTTGAATTCGAATTCATAACTCAGTCAATACCCTCACTTGAGGCAATTATATCATTTTCATTTCATGAAAATTGAGTATAGACATTGAGCTTCAGGCTCCTTAACTTCTTAGAGATTTACTTTCAATAATTTATATAATGTATGGCATTTTACATCTCTTAGAATTTATTCCTATGTATTCTTCAAGAGATCGCTTCTGGCGATATGTTTAACTTCATAATCTTTTAGATTTTTCATCTCCAATTCATTTTTTAAATCAGGGGAATCCTTTGTAAACTCTTCAAGAGTTCTAACAAAATTCTTCATATATATACTGCAATGATGGTAAACTCATTTCCAAATTATTTATATATCCCTTTTGTAATAGATATTCATTAAGACAATTATACCATATTCTTCCACAATACTTTAATCCACACAAGGATCATTACAAGCCATCATATTTTAATCATTTGCTTTAGGCATTCTGAATCCTTCAGGAATTTTTATACACATGAATTTTCCATAAATATGCATAACATAGCTGCATATGTTTACCATCATAATCCCGTATCTTTACTGGGAAATGTTGTGCCATATCATCAAGTGATTTATTTCACTTCATCTCAAACACCAATTTGTAACATATACATTTTTATATCCTTTTGGTGTTTAACTATAGGTTCAATCATTGCACTTTTTCTGGAAATATCCAACTTTACTGGATTGCCTCTTCCAGTTGGCCAATCTTTATTTATATTTGTCGACAATTATAACAAGTGGTGCAATATCATCATGTATAGCCCTTGATAACTTTAGTATGTACTACAAACCAATATATTATCAATTCATGATCCCACGATTCTAACGTGCATGCGCATGCATAATTTATAAGCATCTCATTGCTTTCATTATTTTCTGGTACCAGTGCTACTTCAGAGGCTTTCATTGTCACTTCATGGACAAATATCTCTTCTAAGATGTATAATTTATAGAATGTGGATCATAACCTCTTCTAGAGCGTTATTTTGAATAGGGCTTAAACTTTGCAATTAATCTCATCTTCTAAGGAGTTAAGTCTTTTGAACCTATAGATCTGTCATGCTTCAGGCATCCAACAGCTTTTATGGGGAGTTCAGTTTTTGCAATCTATAAATCTGTCATGCTTCAGGTATGCAACAAATTGACTATTAGTAGTCACTTACTTTGTGTCTGTATATGCTTCTTGTCTTTTGACTTACAATCCTTTTTGTGTTTGAATATACTTCTGGCATTAATTTTTTTATACCAATTTGTTTGATGAGACAATAATAAATACATTTCATAATCATTCACGGCGTTATTTGTTCTTTCAGGAACAACTAAATCTCCCCCTAACGACGGGAATTTTGGTCTCATCAAAATAATACCAAGAATGTCATAAGTATTGTCCTTCGGGGACCTTAATTCATGTCATAAGTATTGTTCTTCAAGATCCTTAATGCATTCGGTGTGCATCATATTAATATTGACATGTTAATGGGTCGTCCTTCTGGGACTTTAATTTATGCAGTGTATTATCAATGTATTCAACTTGCAATCTTCAGAATTTGCACTGTATTTAATCATTTAGGAATAGATACATATCAGGATGATTCAAGCATTTCCTCTAGAATGGCCCTTTGTATGTAATCCAAGTCATTCTTCTAGAATGATATTTTGTACATAATGCAAGTCGTTCTTCTGGAACACTCTTTTGTACATAAAACATATCGTTCTTATGGAACGATTGCTTACATGCCATTCTTCCAGAATGGTCTTATCTTCTCATTTTGTGCTTTGAACTACTGGTTCAAATTACATATAAAAATAATTAAAATTAAGAACCAAGGAACTCGAAAGTTCCAATTAGAATTTGGTTACAATATTTTGATTCCATTGTGAAAAACATGATAAAGATATAATTTTTCAAAACAATTTGATTCTGAACTTTAGGTTCAAATTAAAATATCATATATGTTATGCCAGAACTACAGGTTATTGACAATGTATGAACTGCAAGTTCTTGATAAGGTATGAACTTCAGGTTCATATTAATATTAATCTCAATAAAAATGATGAACTTTGGATATATATTTACATATATTTGGAACTTCAGGTTCGAATACATATATAAAATTTAAAAAGGATATTTGGTTTTGAACTTCAGGTCCAAATTTGTATTAATATGATATTTTTCAAGGTAATAAAATAAAACGATAATAATAATAATAATAATAAATTAGAAAATCTGAAGTCCAAACAATGTCGAAACTTCAAGTTCTTAACATGATGTGTAGTTTTCAACCCAAAATCATAATACATATGCACTTGTTGAAATAACAGTTTGAAGGTTGACACAATTAGAACTTCAGGTTCTAGAATTTCCTTCTTTTTAATTTAATGCACATGCGGCCGAAACTTACAGTTTGGATTAGACATAATAAGAACTTTGGGTTCTAAGATATTTGAACTTCGGGTTTTAAGATATTTGAACTTTGGGTCATATGAGGAACTTCAGGTCCTTAAATATAAATTATTGAAATGAAAATAAATAACTAAATATAACAATAAAAATAAAATAATAATTAAATACTAGAATAAAATAAATTGTTGGAACTTCTGGTTCCAAGTTAGAGAAAAATCAAAGAATTCCAAGTCTTTATTTACTTTTTGAGAATTGCAGAACTCCAAGTCCTTATATAGATATTATATGGATTGAGACCTAAGAGACTTCGGGTCTTTATTTAATTATATAAGAATAATTTAGGGACTTCAGGTCCTTGCATAAAATAAAAAAAATGAAACCAAAGAAAAGAACCAAGTAAAAGTGAAATACAACAAAAATAAAATAAAATATTACACTAAAATAAAGTGTTGAAACTTCTGGTTCCAAAGAAAAAAGAATCAAAGAGCTTCAGGTCTTCATTTGTCTTTTAAGAATTGGGGAACTTCAAGTCCACAAATATTTATATTATAAGAATTGCCTTTTAAGAACTGGGCCTTACATATAAAATATTGACAAAAATAAAATACAACAACAAAAGTAGGACAAAAATTAAATTACCGTAAAATAAATAGTTGAAACTTCTGGTTTCAATAAAAGTGATTGAAGAACTTCTAGTCTTTTATGCCTTTTAAGAAAAATGAGGAACTTTAAGTCCACAAATAGTTATTTTACAAGTATTGATATGGGAGATCTTCTGGTCCCAATTAATAGAAAATGAATTTAGGAATATGTAAACCTTAATTGACTGTAAATATAATATAGTATGCACCAATAATTTCCTCATATCACTTATAATTATCACATTTGTTCAATATTTAAACTTCAGGTTTAAATTATTATGATATGGACTTCAAGTTCCAATATCTGAATTAACAAAATCCCTTTTTTCATTCAGGTACATGGTGTTAAAGTTGTTCACAATAAATTGAACACATTATTGTATAGTGGGATTCGCATCTCAAACGAGACTACACAGCTTATGAGTATCTTCAAATTTATAAACCATAACAGTGAGAGAACCAACTAATATTTGGTATTAATCAACGTGACTCACGTTAACATTTAATCACCTTTTCACCTTGTAAACCATGAAATTATATATATGTACATACACACAGAAAATGATTTTTTGGCCTTTTTAGATGTATGGAAATTGTGGCTTCTGCCTCATTCCTTCACATGTATAGAATTTAGGATCTTCAAGTCCTTCATTAAAAATATTGAGGATCAAGATCTTCGGGTCTTAATTCCCCACCCCTTTTACACATAGTATAGAGGGCAACGAATATTATATTTTCGTATAAATGTGAACCATTTATAATAAATGGGCATTGATTGCTTCTAGCAATTATGATTTTAGTTATATATATATATATATATATATACAAATATAGAGGTATATATACATATAGTAAAACAATAAATATCATGGCATGTATACATAAAGTTATAAGCCAAACCCATGAACTAACTATATATATGTATAGGTTATATAACATATTATATTACCATTGGAAAGCGAAATTAACTAATAACCCAAAATAAAATAAAATAAAATAAGTAAGGTGGTATAAACAAAGAATAAAATAAATAAATTAAAGACTATGAAAATCTAATATTAATGTGGATTCAATATGTAGATAAAACTACAAGTTTAAGAATTGGATTTCCAACCAATTCAGGTTCATATTGGCACAAATAAGTAATGAACTTCAGGTTCATATATAGTATTAAGATCCGTGAAAAACTATGAACTTCAGGTTCATATCAACATATATTCGAAACTTCAGGTTTCAATACGTAGATCTAAATAAATTGAATTAATAGTTGTGCTTTGAACTTCATATTCAAATTGATGTATATGCACTCGAAACTTCTGGTTCGGGTTCTTGACATACGTAGGCCTCATGGAATTTTGATTTTGATTAATACAAAATCAAGGAGTTTCATGTCCTTATGTGCTCTTTAAATTCACGGAACTTCACACCCTTAATTATTTGGAATCAAAGAACTTCAGGTTTTGATCCAATCAAAAGGACTCTAGGTCCTAATCAAATTATATGATGAGGATCGAGGAACTTCGGGCCCTGATTTTTTGTAAAATACAAACTCATTATAATAATTAAGATCATACCAAGATAATTCAGAGAAAGAAAACATACCAAGAGCAATGTCGTGCTGATAACGTGTTATATAACTAAGAGAAAATTGTAGAGAGAATTGGAAATTAGAGAAAGACAATAGAAATTGTTCAATCAACTTGTATCTCTCATCTTGATAAGACCTCTTATTTATAGGCTTATAATGGTAAGAAGACATTAACAACTCATAAGTTACAAGCCCATAACTACGGTATTTAGTGTATAGGTTACATAGAATTAGAAAGGGTGAATGCTAAGAGGTATGGTGGTCATCCACCAACTCATGCATTTACAACACAAACCATATTCATATTTTAGCATGATATCATAGCAATCAATCCTAGGTTGTCTCTAAGCCCTCAAATCATACCCTCAAATTCAAACCCAAACCCTAAATCAAATTCCTTACCTCTCAAATCAAATCCTCTTATCAAACTCCTTAAACACATACCTCTCAAATCAAATTCCTAAATCAAATTCATACATCAAATTCCTCAAATCAAAATCCTCAAATTCTCAAATCAACTCCTTAACCACAAACACACACTCGTATCAAATCTTACTTTTGCTGCGATGCCGAGACCCCCTACGATTATCTCCCTCCTTGCAAACTCACAAAAGCATGCAGTCAATCTTGCTGAACCGGCTACTCGGGCTCGTGCTTCTATCTCCACCGCAAAAGGTTTTGTTTTTCATATGTCCTCTCCAAAGCACATATGAATTATTGACCCGAGTGATATGGATCACATGACATTTGATCCTGGCTAACTTATTAGTCACAAACCATCCACTCAGTCGGTGGTGTCTAATGCTAATGGTACCTTCTCCCCTGTGGTTGGGAAGGGCTCTCTATCTCTCTCTAACTCCATACATATGGATTCTGTATTGATTGTTCCATTCTTGGACCATAACTTATTGTATGTTGTACAACTTACTACTACTTTGAGGTGTATTGTAACATTTTGGACAAATCATTGTGTTTTTTAGGACATCCTCACGGGAAGACGATTGGTTGTAGTATTAGGCGGGGCAAACTCTACTACTTGGACTGGGCACCGGATAGTGAGACCAAGGTTGGTCAAGCTTTCACAACAAATGAAGCTAGTTCTGAGAGGCTAAGAGACAAAGTTTGGTTATGGTATAAACGTCTTGGGCATGCCTCATTCAGTTATCTGAAGAAGTTGTTTATATCATTATTTTCAGTTTTGATGTTTCCAGCTTCTAGTGTGATACGTGTGAATTAGCTAAGAGTCATCGTGTTCCGTTCCCATTAAGTACAAATAAAAGTATGGTTCCATTCCTCCTTATTCATTCTGATGTTTGAGGGCCTGCCCAAATCGCTACTCCAGCTGGAGCTTGATGGTTTGTCACCTTCATTGATGACTGCGCCCAAATGACCTGGGTTTCCCTTCTCAAAACCAAAGGGGAAGTCAGATTAACATTTCAACAGTTCCATAAAATAGTGGCAACCCAATTTCATGCCCAAATCCAGGTTCTCCGTTCTGACAATGACGGCGAATTTCATAATCATGATCTCAACAAATTCTTACAGGATCATGACATCATACATCAACTCTCGTGTCCATATACTCCCCAACAAAATAGGGTGGTTGAGCAAAAGAATCGACATTTATTGGAAGTCGTTCGTGCATCTCTATTTGGTGCCAACATGCCTCGAAAGAACCGACATGTGAACATGTGAGCTTCAAGTAATTATTAAAGGAAGTTGAGGTTCCACTTCAAAATCAATTGGTAATGGAGAAAGTAGTCCAACTTCATCTAATTTATCAACTATCTAATGTAAGACATTTTCACCCCCACATTTTCATAACTACAAACAAGTAAACTACTGGTTTCACTCCCGTGCTACTAGTAGCCCAAAAACCAAAATAAAGTGACAAGAGACGAGACTCTGTTTCTGTCTTTTGGTCCACACTCCAAATCAAACACGCAAACAAATGGTTTCACTCCCATACTGCGGGCCTAAATACAATAATTTAAATAAAAAACCATGTGCCCATGAGGCACCAAAAACTCTGTGCTTATCCCAACTCTAAAATCTTAAATTCTACTTTTAACCCTGCCTAGTACATCATATTCCCTGCATCTGCATGTACAAAACAGTAATATTTCCAAATATAGTGTAAACATCCACATACCTTACCAAAAGAAACAGGAGAAAAACAAAACCAGCTCTGGTTTTTTGCCACAAGCCCACCTTTTTTTAAAAAGAAATCCCCTATATAAAGAGCACCTGAAGATCATCTTCTCCATCAATACACTCAAACATTCACATTCACATTCACAACTGAGAAGTTGAAAGCATCAAAGAGAGGTCAGTAAGGAAGAGAAAAGAAATCATAATCGTGATGAGTTCATCAAGTGCAAGCAAGGCTATTGTGGCAGCAAGTGTTGGAGTTGTGGAGGCATTGAAGGACCAAGGGATATGCAGATGGAACTCTGCTTTAAGATCTGTGCACCAGCAAGCCAAAACCCAACTCAGGTCATTTTCTCAGGCCAACAAGCTCTCATCTTCTTCTGCTTCAGCTGCTTTCAGTAAAGTCAGAGATGAGAAGCTGAAGAAATCAGAGGAGTCTTTGAGGACAGTCATGTACTTGAGCTGCTGGGGTCCCAACTAATTCAGTCAGCACAGAAACAGGAGCAAAACGATCACATTTCTGTTGAGGCTTTGAAAGATCAAGGCTTCTGCAGATGGAGTTGCACCACCATGCCAAGAACAATATGAGATCTTTCTTACAAACCAAGGAACCCTCTTCTTCTTCTTCTTCTTCTTCTTCTTCTTCTTCTGCTATGATTTTGAACAAAATGAATTCTGAAGAGAAGAATCAATCAAGCTGAGTATTCTCTAAGAAAAGTCACGTACTCGAGCTGTTGGGGTCTTTATTGACACAAATTGGAGCTCATGGTGAAGTCCCTCAAGATTTGAAGATTTTTGAGACTGAATTGAAGCTGTATACATTATTTGAATGTAAATTTTCCCAATCAACCAAAAAAAAACGAAGAAAATCTATGCTCTTTGGTTTTTATCAATGAACATTGGATCTATTAATTAGACAATTCTCGACCAGGTTAACCTTAGCTTACTGTATCATTGGTACTTATTTGGAATTCTAATTCAATATATGTTGGTTTTATTAATGGTTCCTCCTTCAAATAGAGATGCTTTTGATTCTATTTGTCAGTCAATCAACTAACCAGATGGGATTATCACAAAACAAAAAACAGAGAACAAACCAGTTGAAATTTATCAGTTCGGAGCAACAAGAACACACAAGGTTATCTCATCCTATTGATCATTGTTGGCAAAATAAAAACTAACTCTTAATATAGTGATATCTCACTTAGAATGAAGAAAGAGAGTCCTCATTGACTTTACAAAGGGTTATGAAGCGTTTAACAAAGGGCCTTGTCATTTGGTCAAGGTAAACAGAGTCAAAGGACCTGAGTCTTGTTAAGTGGAAAATGACCTGACTTACAGACTAATTGTCCCAATTTCGAACTTGTATGATACAGCTGAGCTGATAATGTGTGTAGGAGAACACCTCCTTCCGGCAATATCACTTATATAAAAAAGGCCTTATGATGTGTTCAAATCCGGCTTATAGCTTGTCCAGACTGGACGACGGCATAGGGCCCCCAAATATTTGAGGCTCCAATTTTTTTTCTAGCCCACTTCTAAAAGAAACCCGAAAAACCTTTATTTATCTACACCTCAATTTTTTAAAATAAACCCTTTATTCCTTTTGACAATCAGACCTTTAGATTTACCCAACAATTTCCAAACCCAACAATTTTAAGTTGGATGTTTTATGCAAGCTTTGGAATTTGAAGGCATGATTATAAGAAACTTATAAAATCAGGTGAATTCCTAATTTTTTTTAATTTTATCTAATATGAATGAATTTTGTACTTTAAAATTATGACTTTTAGATTTACCCTTAAATTTTTCCCTTAAAAATCCACCATGAATGAGAAAATAATGTTGTTTTGTTCATAACTTTGTCATTAACATTTTTTTCTTCTCTGAGATTATCATAACATTTTTTACTTGTATATAAAAATAAGAATTGATACTGAACCGATGCACTTCCACCTGTGACAATCATGTGACTGTTCTGTCGTTTGGCCCACATTCCAAGAAGAGTCCAAAATAAGTAAGTGACTGTTCTTACGTTTGGCCCACACTCCAAATTAAACAGGCAAACAAATGGTTTCACTCCCACACCACACGCAGGCTAAAATACAATAATTCAAATCAAAACCATGTACCCATGAGGCAGCAAAACGTTGTGCTTATCTGAATATCCCAATCCATCTGCACGTACACAACAGTGATATTCCAATCCATACGCTCACCTTTTTTCTTTTTCTAATCCCCTATATAAAGAGAGTACCTCATTATCATCTTCTCCATCAATAATACACTCAAACATTTACATTCACAGCTGAGGAGTTCAAAAGATTTAAGAGAGAAATAGTAGAGAGAAGAAAAGAAATCATAATCATGATGTCAAGTACAAGTGTTGGAGTCGTGGAGGCATTGAAGGACCAAGGGATATGCAGATGGAAGTCTGCTCTAAGATCTGTGCACCAACAAGCCAAAACCCAACTCAGGTCATTTTCTCAGCTCTCATCTTCTTCTGCTTCAGCTGCTTTCAGTACAGCCAGAGATGAAAAGCTGAAGAAGTCAGAGGAGTCTTTGAGGACAGTCATGTACTTGAGCTGCTGGGGTCCCAACTAATTCAATCAGCACAGAGACGAGCAAAAATATCAGATTTTTGTGCAAGCGGTTGCTGAACTGGAGCTTGGGCATGAACAGAAGGATGAAACAAGATGACACAAGCCATGAAGGGGCTCCTTGAGTTTTATGTATATCAAATGATCAGGATATATAAACTTGTTGGGGTTACATACTGGCAAGCAATCGTTTTAAATGGCAGACAATTCATTCATGTCTGCTTGCTTGCTTGGGGCAAATTTATGTAAATTATGTTATGACAATTACCTATAAATTTGAGTATTTAGTAGTGAAACATATTTGAGTTGCCCTAATTGGGTAAAATCCATAGTCTTGAATGGTTTCTTTCTCCAACAAAAGCGATAGCCCAACACATCCCATGGTTTTTCCCACATTTTTTTGGGTTTCCTTCCTCCCACATTCATCCTCTGCTTTGGTTTCAAGTAAGCTCAGCTGCTGGGGTCCCGAGTGAATATTGATTCAGCCTTGTTTATTTACAAAATGATCGTGAATTGTATATCCCTGAATTCTCTATGATATATACACTATAATGTTTGTTTTTCTGCCCACGGTCCACACCAAACCAAGTAAACAAATATTTTCACTCCTACACTGCAAGCCTAAAAACATGTAAGTTTGCGCATAATTTTGGGTTTCAAGACATTGTGTTGGAAATAGACGCGCAAGGGACAGTAAATAGAATCAATTCTGACAAAGAGTGTTTTGAAGCAGAAGGAAACTTGATGGAAGATATTAAAAAGATGCGGTTGTGGTTTAGATCTTTCTCGTGTGAATGATAGTGACGTGATGGTAATGTAGTAGCTCATGAGCTAGCCCAATATGCTATTAGGCACACTGGTTTTTATACATGGATTGAGGAGGAGCCTCCTTGATTGAGTTCTTTGCTTGCTGCTGATTTAAAAGCTACTTGTTGATTTATGTATTTGATGTCAACTGGGAGGCACTTTTTTTTCCTTTGGCGAATTTTCCTCCTTTTTGGGAGTTTTTTACGCCAAAGATTTTTTACAGAGGCTTCCATCTTTTCGTTGTATTATGTTAGTTGGTTATTGAATGAAGTCCAGTTATCTCAATATATATAAATAAATAAATAAAAAGAAAGCAAAGCAAAACCATGTGCCCACGTGGCAGCAAAATGTTATGCTTATCCAAATTCTGAAAGCCCACTTCTACCCATGTTTAATTGATCATTTCCACTGCATCTGGATGTCCAGTTGAGTAATATCTGAACTCACAGCACAAGGTCGAAAAAGAAACAAAAACCATTGGCTTTTATATCCCAAAGAAAAAGACCCATATGCTTTCACTGAGGAAACCGCCTCTAGTTTTTGGGAACAGACAAAAAAGCACCCCGTTTCTAATCCCCTATATAAAAAAGCACTCTTCTCATCTCCTTCATCAGACATTCATATTCACATACCAACTGAAGAGCCAAAAAATCAGACAGAAAAATCTAGTAGAGAAGAGAAGAGAAATCATAATCACGATGAGTTCATCAAGTGCAAGCAAGGCTATTGTGGCAGCAAGTGTTGGAGTTGTGGAGGCACTGAAGGACCAAGGGATCTGCAGATGGAACTCTGCTTTAAGATCTGTGCACCAACAAGCCAAAACCCAACTCAGGTCATTTTCTCATGCCAACAACAAGCTCTCATCTTCTTCTGCCTCAGCTGCTTTGAGTAAAGTCAGAGATGAGAAGCTGAAGAAATCAGAGGAGTCTTTGAGGACAGTCATGTACTTGAGCTGCTGGGGTCCCAACTAATTCAATCAGCACAAAAACAAGAGCAAAAAGATAACATTTTTGTGCAAGCGGTTGCCGAACTGGAGCTTGAGCATGAACAAGGGATCATGAAACAAGATGACAACCCATGAAGAGCTCCACCAAATGAGGACATAGTTACATATTGGCAATCGTTTGGTGCTTGTAAATGGCAGACAATTCATGTCTGCTTGGGGCAAATTGATGTAAATTATGTCATGTTAAGACAGTTACCATATAAAACATATATGTTTCTGAGAATTGCTGCCTTGATCATTATTTTGGTCTCTGTTTTTTTGTGTATATATTTTGCCCATTGTTTATTTTGTCATGAGTGGAAGATTTATCAACCCTACAGGTCTGAGTTGAATTTGTTTAATTTCAAATCAGTATATTTGAAGAAGGAAACGTTTTATGGAATTTGAAGCTGAAATGTTGAGCCATGATCATCTACACTGTAAATTTCCTCACACAAATTGGTGCTACGATGGATTGACAAAATTGCACTACTCCCACTTTCAGATTAAGCCAAGTTTGTATCTAATCTATGACCATATCATTTCGAATCTCCTCCTTTAATCCGAAAGAGTAATTCATTAATTCGAAGGATTAGAAACATCCCGATCTGAAACTAGGACAGAAGATTAGCCATGATGGCTCAGCCAATACATCTCACGCTCTATTGGAAAGGAAAATACTTACTTCCCTCCTACAGGCAAGGATACAGGTAATGAGTCAAATGAGGCAAGTAGTTTCCAAGAATATTATAATATGAATTTAGAATATTATAATATCAATATAGTAATGGATCTCCAAACCCAAGTATTTTCACCAGTAGTTCCCAAGAAGCATTCCTTCTAAAATATTTCTCAACTCAAACCAATTGGACTGTCTCCAAAAAAAAAAAAAAAAAAAAAGAAGAAGATAATTTCCACTAGAAAACAAACAAAAACAAGTGGTCTTTCCTCCCATACCTGAGGCTTAAACGGATTTTATAAAGGAAAACCGTGTGCTTTGGTCCTACCCAACCCAATTTGTCTCCGTCAATGAATGTGACAAATAGTTGACAGAAAAAAAAATGAAAGTGACCAAGTAGCCTAATCTTTACTCCCCGCTAAGGAAAAACCACTGGCTACCCCAGCAAAAACCTTTACAGCTAGAGCTAGCCCATGGTTTTTTTTACCCCCCATTTTATGTGCTTAGTTTTAGCGTCACTCTCACTCCCTCCATATAAAAGCAACACCAACTCCCCATTTACTTCAAACTTCAAACGCATCTAAACGTAAGTTTTACTTCCCATCAAGTTTAAGAGTGTTCTTATTAAGAGTTTACAGAAGAAGATATCAATATGAGCAGTTCATCATCAGCAGCAGCAAGGAGAGGTTGGGTGGTGGCAGCAAGTGTTGGAGTTGTGGAGGCCTTGAAAGACCAAGGGATCTGCAGGTGGAATTATACTATGAGATTAATGCAGCAGCATGCAAAGAGCCAACTTGGGTCTTTTTCTCAGGCTAACAAGCTCTCCTCCTCATCCTCTGCTCTGGGTTCAAGCAAGCTTAGAGATGAGAAGGTGAAGCAGTCTGAAGAGTCTCTCAGGAAAGTCATGTACCTCAGCTGCTGGGGACCCAATTGATTTCAGCAACTATATAATTTGTAGCGGAAGAAGATAATCAATACAATTTGGCACTGAAGGCAGGCTTGGATTACAAATTTTCAAGTTTTGAGGCATGGCATGATGATAGCTGGAAACATGTGGTTAAGCTGACCATGGTTGGTGTAGGCTGTGCAGCCTGAAGAAATTTTGTTTATTTACAAAATTATTGTAAACTGTAAATCTATGAGTTCTCTATGATATATACAATTAATATGAAAATTCATATGTCATCTCATCATTATCCGTAACCAAAAAAATCTATATCATGTATGGTCTGTTAAGGAAAGTAAGGGGTTAAAATCAAATTTTCTATGCAGATCCTACCATTAATTAGTACCAAGTAACTAGTAAATAATTTTGTCCATAGCCAGGTAAAATAGTGAATGCAACAATGTACATAGCTAGTAAATAAATCCCGAATCATTTAATTTCTATAAATAAATAAAAAAAATTCAAAAAACCTATGTCTTGTTGAGTGTTTTGGGATTTTTTATGAGGTTCTAGGGTTGTGCTTATTTTAAGAAATCAATGGCTCTGTGAAGGTGAAACTGTGAGCCCACCCCCTAGAAATAAAAAAAAACTCAAAAAACTCATGTCTTGTTGAGTGTTTTGGAGTTTTTTTTAATGAGGTTATGAGGTTGTGCTTGTTTTAAGAAATCAATGGCTTTTTGAAGGTCAAATTGTGAGCTTGCATTGAAGCCCCCGCCCCCCTCTGCGGGTGGGTGGCTTCCCCATCTTCCATCTTTCTCTCCTCATCTCCCTTTCTCCTTTCCTAGTTTTCTTCCCCTCTCCTATTCTCTCTCTAGATTTGTCCGGATTTTGGGTCCTTTTGCCCAAATCTATTGGGATCTTGTCTTTTGTTTGTTTGTTTGTTTGTGTGTTTTCTGTTATAGGTCCTTGGTGACTTTTGTTGTTCTTGGATGTATCTTACTGTCACTAGGATGGTTGCGATGTGGTGTTGTTGACCCAGCTTTTCTCTTTGGTTTTCGTTGTGTTTTTGAAGCAAGTACTGCAATCCACCATAAACCCCATGATTTTGTTGTAGCTTTTGGTCCACACATATGGAATTTGCTCCAATTCAATGTTTGGAGTTGGAAAAGTGATTGTTGCTAGTTTGTGTGGGATCAGGTTTTGCCTGTGCAAAATAAAAGGTTTAGCCATGTTGGTGCTACGAGTCTCTTTGGTTTTCGTTGTGTTTTTGAAGAAAGTACTGCAATCCACCATAAACCCCATGATTTTGTTGTAGCTTTTGGTCCACGCACATGGAATTTGCTCTAATTCAGTGTTTGGAGTTGGAAAAGTGATTGTTGCTGGTTTGTGTGGGATCAGGTTTTGCCTGTGCAAAATAAAAGGTTTAGCCATGTTGGTGCTACGAGTCTCTTTGGTTTGCTAGAGATGAAGTGGTGCAGTGTCCTTGTTTCTATGTTTATTTTAGTCTAATAATTCTTAGAAACTCAATAGGAGTTTGCTGATATATGTATTTAGTGTTCGACTTTTCAATGCGGATTTGTCGTTGTGCAGTGGATCTGTATTGTAGGTCTGAGTACAGATGCTTCTTATTTGCCGAATTGGAGTTTTTAGGTTTTTCTGGCATGCGTAATTCTCTCTAGATCAAACCAATTTATTTTTATGTTTGGTCACTAGAGATGTTGTACTTGATAGGACCTAACCCAAATTCCACTTTGGAATCCAAGTCGAACCCTGTGCGTGTCGGACACCTGGCGGTTGCCAGACACACTTGACCAAACTGCCCTTCTACCCAAAATTCAATGAAATTCAAGTACGACTTCTGCCGAAAATCCGGCAGAGTCTCCCCTGTAAATTGAATATTTCCCAAAAATTCCCACCTGTAAAACAAGCATATATGTTTATACAAAACCCAACTGTCAGCAGGTACGAATTATATCCAAAAATCAAGCATCATATTATTCTGGCCCCAGGCCCCAACAAATCAAGTAAATCATTTTTCTAATAAAGTTCATCTCAACTTTCAGAATATCAATAGTACATTAGCAATCTCAAAGACCCCAACTCGCGGCTGCACCTTGTAACATTAGGCTGCCTACATATCCTTGCTGAGGGATCAAGCCACATGTAGTTATTTTTCACTACTCATATCAGTCACACACTGAATAAATATGTCATACACTGAACTCCCTTTATTTTAGTTTAAGAATATCTCAAAACTGAAATTCTCTCCACCTAGGCGTACCCCTAATCCTGATCCGTCAATTCCATCCTCGCAGGCCTCGCATGCCTCAATCCTCGCAGGCATCAACCGCATTCCTCGCAGGCCTCAGAGACACCAAGTCAACTTGAGCCGTAATCCTGGCACCACACGGTCCAGGCGTCCCCGAAACTCGTGGGGCATTATCCGAAATAACCAAATTATTTCAAGGCCACTAGGGGGTACTCCTACAGTGGGTTTGAAACTCATCTTCCAGAATTATCACAACTTTGCCCACAAAAGCTTTTCTCATCTTTGGAACGGTCTAGAAGTGCCTCGGGACTCAAAAAGCGATAAAAGTCCCAAAAGTCGACCCGAGACCCCTTGGGGTCCACCACCTCCAAATTCCAATCCGAGAGTTCCTCCAGGTTCCAATATGCCTAGGACACTTGTCCCAAGAGTTTGGTCTCGATCGGACAGTCGGATTAATCACGATCTCCAGATCGGACGGTTACTATAAATCTAGCCCTAGGGTTGGCATTTCTGGAGTATCTGGGACTCCATTTTACGATCTGTCGAATCCTATACGATCCTAGAATTACCTAGATCAACATATATCAAATTGACTACGATCCAACAGTTCAAAAGTATCGAACCCGGAAATCGCACAATAGGCGAAATCCGTTCGAGACTCAAACAGTATCCAAATTGGAATCTGAGCACGCCTACGCGCTCGTAACAACTAGGGAATCACATTGGGACACAATGCCCCTTCGCTACAGTGCCCACGCCCCACCACACGTGCCGGCAACACATGGTGCCCAAAGAGATAACACTTCGCTGGAAAATCTCAAAATCAAAGCTCAAGACTCCTACCCTAGTTGTAACACCCTATTTGGAATTACTTTTATTTTAGGACCTACCCCAAAAAATGGCCGGAATCTCAACCCAAAATCCGGCCAAAATCTAGTTCCCAAAATCGTTCTCCTACACGCAAACTCAACCAATTCCTACCCAACAAACAGCCTAAGCACAAAGAATAGATGAAAATCCATACCTTGATCACCTAAAATGGTGGCCGAAGGAGAGAGATCAGAGCCGGAGAGAACTCGCGAAATCCCGGCCGTTTCCTTCGATTTTTCGGCGCCTGGAGCGGCTGTCAACAGCGAGGACGAACCGGGATGTGATGGTGGGGCTCGGCCGGTCCTCTTGGCACCGGTCCCATGTGCTGTCATGGACAGGTGACGGTGATCGTGGAGAGAGAGGGTGTCTGGCCGAGAGAGGGGGAGAGGAGAGAGAGAGAGAGGAGAGGTTTTAAAATCTAATCTAGAAAATTACCATTTTGCCCCTCATCCTTCTTCGTTGTAAATCCAATTTGGGCCCACTATGTGTCTACGAACTTGTATCAACGTGTTCTACACAATGATACAATTGAAATTCCCAAATTCCTTCCCAGTTAAAAAGTCAACTTTTAAACCATTAAATTATTTCCAGGGCAAATTCGTCTTTCATTTGAATAAATTAATAATTAAATATTAATTGAGGATCGGGTTGTTACAGTACTCATATTTGGCATTGCGACTACTTTGTACTTTTTTCTGTCTTATCAATAAAATTACTATCACTTTTAATAAATAAAAAAGAAAAAAAAGAAATCAATGGTAGTTTTGTAATTTATAGTAAGTTCAAAGTCTCATTGTTATGTTGTAAATGAGTTCTAGTTGTGTTTGTAATCCAGAATCCAATGGCTACAAAATGGGGATAGAAACACAAAATTCTTCCACATGACTACGGTTATAAGGAGGCGAAAAAACAGAATTGAAAGACTGAAAAATGAAAATGGGGACTGGTTTGAGAATGCTGCAGATATCAAGGCCTTGGCTGCTCGTTATTTCTTCAAATTATTCACTCAGATCCAAGAGATGCAATGCGACCAGCAAATCCCTAACTTCTTCCCCAATATTGCTAGTGTGGACCTTGACCTCCTCACTAGAGATATTGATGATATGGAAGTTAAGGATAGCCTCTTTCACATTGGCAGTCTAAAAGCCCCTGGTGCTGATGGTTTCCCCGCAAGCTTCTATCAATTGCACTGGAGCCTATGTGGAAAAGATATTATTGATATGGTTGCCAAAGCCTTTACTGACTGTCAGGTGGCTGAAGGGCTGAATGGTACTCTGATAACGCTGGTCCCCAAAGTTGCTAGCCCTCAAACAATGGCCCAGTTCCGCCCCATAAGTTTATGCTGCACCCTCTACAAGGTGTTGTCCAAAATCATTGTTGCTCGTCTAAGGCCCCTGATGAGTACCCTGATAAGCCCTAACCAGGTTAGTTTTGTCCCTAGGAGACAAATTACTGACAATATTCTTGTGGCCCAAGAACTCATGCACAAATTCAAAGCCTCAAAGGGGAGAAAGGGATTTATAGCGTGGAAGGTTGACTTATCCAAGGCCTATGACAGGCTAAACTGGAATTTTATCAGAAGTGTCCTCGGTGAAATTGGGCTGCCTGCTACGTTTAGCCAATTGATTATGTCTTGTGTTTCAACTGTTACGTACCAGGTGTGTGTCAATGGGGAACTCACTGACAGCTTCACTCCCACAAGTGGCATTAGACAAGGGGACCCCCTTTCTCCGTATCTATTTGTTCTGTGCATTGAGAAACTATCTCATCTCATTTTTGACTCTGTGCAAAGCAAAAAGTGGAAGCCTGTGAAGAGCTCTCAATCCGGACCGCTTGTTTCCCACCTCTTTTTTGCTGATGACTTGATCTTATTTGCTGAAGCAAGCACCCAGCAAGCCAGAGTGATGAAAGACTGCCTTGAGAATTTCTGCAGAGCCTCTAGCCAAACTGTGAATTTTGACAAGTCTGAAATCTACTGCTCTCCCAATACCGGTAAAGTTTTGGCTACCGAAATTAGCTATATTTGTGGCTCTCCCCTTACTGATAACCTTGGTCAGTACCTAGGGATGCCTCTACTCCACTCAAGAGTCTCCCACAACACCCATAGCAAATTGGTGGATAAGGTCCATCAGAGATTGGCCTCTTGGAAGAGTAACTTGCTGTCCTTGGCAGGTAGAGCAACTCTGATTCAAGCGGTAACTGCTGCCATCCCTGTTTATGCTATGCAAACAGCCAAACTCCCAACGTCTACTTGTAAAGAACTAGACCGCGTGAACAGGAATTTCTTCTAGGGAGGAAGTGCAAGTAAACAGAGAGCGCACCTTTGCCAATGGGATTTGATTTGCAGACCCAAATCCAAAGGCGGCTTCGGTTTCAAAAAAACCGCGGACATGAACCAAGCTTTGCTTGCGAAAATTGGATGGCGCCTCCACTGTAAGGATGAAGGCTTATGGGCAAAAATCTTCGAAAAAAAATATCTAAAGGGAAAGACCATATTTGACCCCTCCCTAAAAGATAGACATGGTTGCTCAACCACTTGGAAAGGGGTTCTTCACGGTGCTGACCTCCTTGGCGAAGGCATGCATTGGCGGATTGGTAAGGGGGATACTGCCCGTTTCTGGAAGGATCACTGGATCTCTACTGGGCCCCTGCTGAACCATTTTAACAATCTAACCCCAGAGCAACTAGACTGCAACACTAACAACTTTGTCACTGATGGATGGTGGGATATTGGGAAGTTGCGATCCATGATAATTAGCTCCCCTGTTGGTTTCAATAGTGATTTGCAGGATTCTCTTATTTGGAAGCATACTGCCAATGGACTTTTCACTGTTAAAACTGCTTATGAGTTGCTTTTCGCCAACATCCACCAGATTGAGCCCTTCTGGAAGCTCATTTGGAAAATAAAGATCCCCCCCAAGATTCAGATTTTCTTCTGGTTGGCCTACCACGATAAAATCTCTTCCAATGAACAAAGGGCTAAGAGGAATCTAGCTTCTGACCCTTCCTGTGGGGTCTGTGGTTGGACTTCAGAATCTGTTCTCCATATTCTCAGAGATTGTCCAAGAGCCCAGAGCATATGGGCTAGTATGCTAACCCTTTCTCATTGCACCCAATTCTCCAGCACTGATCTCAAAACCTGGATATATAGTAATCTGCTCCTTAAAACTGAATGGAATGCTGGGACGCCATGGAATATTGGGTTTGTCTTTACTTGCTGGTATATTTGGAAGTGGAGGAATCAATATGTGTTTAATGAGGAAGAACCTCTTCCGTATAGCCCACAGACTGTAATTCTAAAAGCTGCAAGAGAATGGTCCTCTCAGGCTTATGCTCCTCAGTCCAGAACCTCAAAGACACAGGTTTCTCTAGCTTGGAAGCCCCCTGTCGCTGGTTGCTTCAAATTGAATGTGGATGGGTCCCGAAAAAGCTTTAATGGCAATATTGGCGCCGGAGGTGTGATTAGAAACTCTGTAGGGGATTGGATCACAGGTTTTACAGCTAACCTGGGTAAGGGACAGATCTTAGATGTGGAGATATGAGGGTTATTCTTTGGCCTCAAACTGGCAGCAGAAAGAGGTATCTCCAACCTTGTGGTTGAGATGGATTCTGCAACTGCAGTACAACTCACCCAAAGATCTGGGACTTCTAGTTTCCATCCGCTTGCTGGAGTGATCTCAGACTGTAGAAAGTTTATAGACCAACTTGGAAACTGTGGTGTTTACCATGTTTACCGGGAACAAAATTGCGTGGTTGATAGTCTAGCCCAGGCAAGCTACAATGGTGATCTTGGCGTTTGCCCCCTTGACTCTGCTCCAGACTGGATATGCTCTCTCTTAGCTGATGATGTGAGGGGGGTCTGTAAGACCCGCTTGATTTGTTTGGATATTAGCTAGTTTTGTTTTTTGTTTTTTTTTTCTGGGGCTCTGCCCCCCCACTCACAAAAAAAAAAGTCCATTTCATATAGAATTTTTTTATATATAATTTGGGCTTCTATATTGGACATAAATCTCTCATTTTTTTTAATTCACTGGAATGATGACAAATGTTTTTACTCTCCCATATATTCTGTGGCCTTAACATTATTATATTGAAGAAACAAGGTGCGCATAATGTCGTGTGTACCCCAGCAGAAAAGTTCAAACCAGAAAATCCACTGTATTTCGTTGGCTCAAAACCAGCAGCAACTGATGTAGTAGCCGCTGGTTTTTTTCCTAATATTTTGGCCTTTTCTTTCTCTCATTCATGCATCCAACTCAAGTAACTTATTATTTCCTTTCTATATAAAGAGACCCTCCATGCCAATTATTTCAACTCAACCTTTCTCAAATTTTGTTCTCTTGCAAAAGACCTATCTTATCATAATTTCAATACAAATTAAGAGACTTACATCCCAAGAAAAAGGTAAATCAAAATGATGAGTGCAGCAACAGCAAGTAGGGCTTGGGTTGTGGCAGCCACAGTTGGAGTTGTGGAAGTGTTGAAAGACCAAGGGGTGTGCAGATGGAACTATCCCATAAGACTGGTGCACCAGCAAGCCAAGAACCATCTCAGGTCTTTTTCTCAGGCCAAGAAGCTGTCTTCTTCTTCTTCTGCCATGGCTTCAAGCATGATCATGAGAGAAGAGAAAATAAAGCAGTCAGAGGAGTCTATGAGGAAAGTGATGTATCTTAACTCTTGGGGTCCCAACTGACACCAACCAAATTAAGCTTAGCTTAGCTTAAGGCCATTGTAAATTACTTTGAGGCGAATGCTCTTACAAATTTAGTAAAATACATTGGGCACATAAGTTTTCCAAATTCAGTTTTTCTTCTTGCTTGACTAAAGTGTTAAATTTGGCACAGCATCTTGGCTTTGGCCTAATCCGATCATAAGAACAACACAACTTTATTACTAAATTATTCACCCAAAGGAAAACTGAAACCAACTTTTACCCCAAAATTCTGGGCTGAAAAGAACAAAATAGCCGCTGGTATGGCCAAAAACCACAACCCAAGTGAAACCACCTCCACTCTCATCATCACCCCCTTAGCTCTCTCTCTCTCTCTGCATATTTATGGCTTCAGTTAGATAGTCTCAGTCTATCTCAATACTCTCTCCAACTTACTGTAACAAATTCTACTTTGTTCTTTAAATTACTGGTAGTGGCCATCATTCAAAAGTTAAAAAATGAGGTGGAAGAGCAAGGCTTGGGCTGTTTTGGGCACTGTTGCAGCTGTGGAGGAGTTGAAAGAAAAGAATCTAAGCAAATGGAGATCCCAGCAGAGCTACCAACATGCACTAATTAACAACATTGTGCCACTGTCTACACAATTGGGAATATCTTCTTCATCTACATCTTCAACAATGGAGTCAAAGAAGAAATATTGCAAGCAGAGGACTCTGAATCTGAAGCAATCAGAAGAACCACTTAGACTAATTATGTACTTGAGCTGTTGGGGACCCAACTGAGCTGGAAAGACATGCTGCATGCCCCTCCATGTTTATGAAATCATCACTAAGCATCATGTATGTTTGTGTGTGTGTGTATTTCAAGATGTACACATCCTGATCTATACTCTTAATATCATCATATCCTTGTAAGAATTTGTCTAAAAAAAGAGGAAATAACAACTCTATGCTTTTACTCTTAGGGCCTGTTTGGTGGGTTGAATTATATGACAGAATATGATTCATAATCTAGTAAAATGTTTCCTAGACTAAAAACAATCGAATTGAATTATGTCCAATCAATTACTATCCTGAAATTAGAGCATATAATTAAGTAGCTACTGTCATATGGTAGTGCTCTAATCTCCAAGCAATAAGCTCTTGGGTCCATCAACTCACTCTAGACTGTGGAACAAGGTACAAGGAACAGAAAGCAACTTTACGCAAAAGCTGTTTGATTATACCATAGCAAGTTAGCAACTGTTGTTATTGCCCCCAAATCAAATGAAAAATGGTATAGGTCAAATTATTGTGTACGAAACATGATTTCGTTGATTTGGGATATTGGAAAAGATGAGATGCCTTTCACAAGAGGGCCACATGGGAGCATCAGTGGTGGGTTTGCTGTGTCTTTATCTTTCATGGCACCACCAGAACATGTTCTAATGCTCTAAACATCATAGCCTATTTTAATTATGATGGCCTTATGCCATGCTCTCCTCTTTAAGCCTTTATCAGAATAAAAATACAAGAAAGAAAAAAGGAATCATAAGAAGATTTGAAAGAGAACTTTGATTTTGGTGCAAGTGTTATCCGAAGCAATAGTTCTTCCACCAATGGGTAGCTATATTGTTGCTATCTGTCATTTTCTTTTGTTGTAATTCACTATCAAGCTGTTAATTATTGTAAACCACTAATCTACAAGAAGGGATCCGGGTGAAAGGGGCGAACTCACTATCCTGGCTAACTGACCTAATCTACGTCAATTTTGTAAATCTTTTTAACATTGAAAATAAAAATATTAGCAGATTAAGGGTTAATTAGTCTAAAATCACGTATTATTTTTTTTTTTTTGTTTTGTCAAGATATAGTGCCAATATTTAGCCCAAAAGTTTCAAACTTGAAGCTCTCCTACCAACTGCCAGCCAACATCAACAGGGAGAGTGCGTAAAAGTAACCACCGCCAATTCCGACAAACCAAAAAGTCCAGAGCGAAAGGTCTCATTCAGCCACATTTGGGATTGGCTATCATAAAGACCTTTCACAACCAGAGACAACTAAAACACGCATTGCACCAAAGCCTCAATCTTTCAGCTTCAGCCTTCAATTAGCACAAAACAAAATCTCTCTTTTCACTTTTTTTCCAACTATCTCCGGCGAAACCCATTTTCCGGCTGCCACCGTGAAGCGAATTTCCGGCGGGTAGGTCGAGAATGGCTGTGGAAGCTGAGAAATCTGGGCCTGATGGGAAGCTGTGGAGTCTATTCAAAAATCCATTTGGGCAGTCGAGAAATGCCTCTTCCTCTTCTTCTTCTTCGTCGTCTTCGACCTTGTCTTCTATGCACAATGTTCACCAGCTGGGTCAGACTCACGAGTCTGTGGAGCGTGCGGCTCTTCATTCTGCCAGTACGGTGTCGTATGTGACCAAGTCTTTGCTTCCTGCTCGGAGGAGGCTCCGTCTTGATCCTGCTAATAAGCTCTTTTTTCCATGTACGCCCCTTACCTTGTCTGCTTTAATTATCTTTGTTGTTTGTATAATGGTTTTGATTTTGGTCATCTATTTCATTTTCTGAGAATTTTGAAGGTAAAGAGTGGAACTTTTGTTTCTTTTGGGGTGAGTAATTAGTTGCATGATGTCTGTTTTTGAGCTTACACTGGTTTCATTTGCCAAATGCTTATCTGGGTCTTCGACATTTAGCACAGAGAGCTGCATTCTTTGTTCTTTGATTTGCTTAAGTTGCATGATCTGTTGATTTCATGAGTTAAAGACTTACAGTGGTTCCAATTGTTATGCTGATCTGGTCGGTTCTTATTGGTGTCTCTATTTCTGATATTCTCTTTCTTTAGTTTGTTTCTGTTGCATGATGTATCCATTTGACCAGTGTGGAGTGGTTTGATTGATCCGAATATGGTTTGTTCTTACATTGTTAGCATCACCCAGGATTTCTTATAAGATGTTCACTCAGACATTTTTGCTAATCATTAGATAAGTGTAATGCTTGCTCAATTCCTTTGCCGATTGATGATTCAAGCTAGTTATGTTTTTCCTCACCGTGACTGTTTTCTCTGAAGATGAACCTGGTAAGCAGGTCAAGAGTGCCATTGGAATTAAAAACACAAGCAAGTCTCATGTAGCTTTCAAGGTATCGATTGACTCCTCTAGACCCCTTTTTGTGTTTTCCACCTTATTAAGTATTTTACTTCTTTTACATATCAGAAACTAGTCATAAACCAGTATTGTGATCAAATTGGGACAACATTTGAATTGAAAATTGGGGATGACAGCATTAGGAGTTTTCTGCTGTCAATTTGATCTGTTATGCTTATTACCCAACAGAACCATCTAACTGCTTACATGTTGGTTGTTTTAGTTCCAAACAACTGCACCAAAGAGTTGTTACATGCGTCCTCCGGGGGGAATACTTGCTCCGGGTGAAAGTCTTATTGCAACTGGTAATTCATTCTTCATGGTCTTCCCTCACGCACTCTTCTATTCATTTTTGGGTTATTTTTCATTTCCATTTGCAATAAATAACATGCTAGCAACTTTAGATTTTAGTGAGTTATTGTCTGAAAATTGTAACTTGATTGACAGTCTTCAAGTTTGTGGAACCTCCGGAGACCAATGAAAAACTAGTAGACCAGAAGAGCAGGGTTAAGTTCAAGATCATGAGCTTGAAAGTGAAAGGAGATATGGACTACGTACCAGAACTGGTATAATTGCAGATATTTTGTATAACTTCTACCGTATCTTAATACATTGCTTTTCCATGATAATAGTTTTTTTATTTTTCTGTGTAAATGGAACCAATAACTACTGGACTTTTACATTCCCTCAAAATAATCAGAGATATTGTAAGTAGACTTGAGATAGCAGAACTGAGGTCATTTTCTCTGTTGTCTGTAGCCTGCTGTGCCAATATAATTAGTAAGTGAACGTTCAGATGTCATGTACTTCATAGCAAATGTTTACAGAAATTCTAATTGGAACTTTCCTATAATTAGAACATATATCTTCAACTCCTGAATCAGGTTGATCTTTTTTGTTTCTATCACAAATAGAAACCAGTATGCATCATAATTCCTAGATATTAAACATTAACTGTTACATGCATTTATGCAGTTTGATGAGCAGAAGGACCAAGTTGTGGTTGAGCAGGTTTTGCGTGTTGTTTTCCTGGATCCTGAACGCCCTACCCTTGTAAGTAGATGGTGGATACATCTCTAACCTGTCATTTTCCTGCACTCTGCATGCTTTTTTGGTTGTCTTAATTTGGCAGCAGCTTTTTCACTTTCAATTTGATTTTTGTAAAGGCGATGGAAAAACTTAAGCGGCAATTGGCTGAGGCTGAGGCTGCCCTCGAAGCACGAAAGAAGCCTCCAGAAGACACAGGCCCCCGGATTGTAGGGGAAGGACTTGTCATAGATGAATGGGTGAGGCGTTTGACATGTTTTTGTTTCTTTTGATAGAATGATGATATTGAGCTTTATACATTTCTTACTGTAAACATTCTTACTTGTGTTATGTATGGTTTCCTTTGTAGAAAGAGCGCAGGGAAAGGTACCTAGCCCAGCAGCAGGTTGAAGGGGTTGATTCAGTGTAGAGTTATGTTCCTTTTTGTTTAGATCACTTCTTTCTCTAGTGTGGAAGTTTCTATATATGATTGAATTGTCGCCTATTCATGTGTGGAAGACCGTTGAGCAATCTTAAAGGTAAATGGAAGCATGTTTCGTTGTGGATAGATGTTACATTTTTGTTTCTTGTTTTGTTTAATTTTGCTTTGTCCTTTTTATGAGAAAAATTAGTCTGAAGTTCTGCTTCGGGTCTCCTAATGTATTTGTAGATAGCATAAATGACAATAGTGATTTTTTACAGAACTTATGATCTCTGTTCTAGCTGGCTGTTTTGGCTCACTTCTCTCTCGAGATATCCAACACAAACACATCTTCATACGGCTAATTTACTTGCCATAAGTTTTCTTCATGAATTTTGTATTCTTGTAGAAATATTTGATGCAGTTTGGGTTGTTTTCTCACATAGAATGGAATGGGGTCATTCCAAGTTTTGAGAAGTTCGATCGCTTATCAAATTTCATCGGACATGCAGTAATCAGGTTTTTTTTAACATTCGCAACTCCAATAATGAGAACTCTGAAGAAGTGGCAAGTTGTCAAAGGAATAATAGAATTTGTACACTCCAAATCAATAAACACGTTAATGGTAGTTAAATTTCAATAATTTAATTGAATGATCAAATGATATCGGACGTGTTTTGTCTGAAAGGATCCTGAATCAGATTACTACAACTATTATTTGGTATTATTCAGAGTTGACTGCTTCAAACTGAGTTGAGATGTCAAGAATCTTGCTCCATTTCTTAATTATGTAGAATAATGGAAACTGGATTGAGATCTGAGTACAATACTTATTTTATGGTCCACTAACAATAAATTAACATATTAACCAAAACTTTTCCATCAAATTATATGAAGATAAATAATGGGGAACCTTGGCCAGGGCTTTTTATACTGTGACATCCAATGGAAACACCATTTCTTGGTAGCAGTATATTTGCTTAGCTTTTTGTTTGCATGTCTATGATCTTTGAGATGTAAACAAAGATAGAGATTTATATTTCAGGCATAAAGATTATGTGTGCAGTTACTCTAATAAAAAAGGATTATATGATGTTGTGGAGAATAAAGAGAAGATCTTATCTTTTAAACTACTTTGTCAATACATTAGAATGTAAGCCAATGACAATGGATGGATACAGCTGCCTGTAATTATAAATTAATTTCCAATAAGGTCTAGTGCAGTAGGAAAGGACTTTGATTTGTATGTTAGAGGTCTTATGTTCGAACCTGTGATATCTTAGTTATGTGTATAAGAAACCCTTATCTCTTATAATTTAGACTACTACTTGTATTAAATAAAAATCTCCAACCAATTAGTAATCCCGCTTTTATAATATAAATAATAAAAGAATTGGATAAATACCTGCCTGCCTGTAATTTCAAATTAAAAAAGTAACACTATCTACACTCTTTAACCCTTTTTTGAAAGATCTTTATGTTCCGATCCTACTGAAATTTGTTTATTAATTCTTGCTAAAGCGTAAATTATGAAACCCACAGAGAATTAAAAATCCACCATCAGCATTAGTGGATAATACTTAAAGGTCGAGCCTTACTGTTTTGGTATGCTGCACATCACCATCTCAGATTCTCCGTGTAAAATAAAATCCATCACGGAAGTTCAAACATCCAATACCAGGGTTTTTTTTATTTTTGTTTTTAGATTCTCATTTTTTTGGCAGAAGTCTAAAAGCGATTATTATAAAAGCACTATTTCTATATGTTCCGTTCCAGCTCACCCCCCCCACTCTCTCTCTCTGATAATGACCGGGGCATACTATTATTGCAACTACAATTATTATGTTCATGAAAGCTGATAGGTGGGTGGACCTCTCCTTAGTGATAGGAATAAACAAATATCCATTGGCCTATCGATATGAAGCAAGTTTACATTTTGATCCCCAATCACTGTATGAAATCATCCTGGTTACTTTATACAATCCTTGGAAAAACTGAAAACCCTAACCTATATCCAGCAACAACTTACAATCTAGAAGAGTTTTTTCAATGGATCACAAGGGTAATGTTCTCTTCATCCTAATATATGTTCTTATATTATTATTAAGCTCGTATGATAGATTAGATTTTGATTTTGATATTTCGATTACATACATCATTCACATATAATACATTTACGAATTCCCTTAAAATAGCGTATCAACGTGGATAAAGTGCCCAAATTAAAACGTAATCTTACATAAAGGTTTAAAAAAGATGAAAATTTTATATGTTTTGTGATTGACAAGTTTGGAGGATGATATGATACCCTATATTTTGAAACTTGAGATGATGCTGCCATACAACTGTTTACCAAAATTTGTCTCCGGATTGGTATGCTACATCAGCGTGATGTACACCGTACAAGGTTCAACAAAAACCGTCTTGGATTCATATGAAGAACTATGAATTATGGAAAATAATGTTGTCGGCCTAGTTTCAATCAAAAGAAGAAAAACGGTAGCCGTTCGATTTCGTGATTGCATCCAATCTCATCCGTCGAAAATGGTATAAATCTAACTACTCACTAGAAACAAAAACAGAATTAGTTTATTATTCATTGTAATTTGTAACGCCGAAGACGCAGGATAAATAGAAGAAGAGTCCAGAGCCCGCAGAAGGGGACCCCACAGCAGCACGTGATGGCCATTCCTGCCCCACGAGAGAGTGATCACCCAATGGCGCCAAAACGCATAAAAGAGGCCCTACGCGCTCACGTGTCCCTCTCCCTCCTCCATATCAAATCATTTTCCCATCACTATCGAAAAGACAAAATTGCCCCTGAAGCGACAACTTACTATTATACGACGATAAGTCGTAGAAGACGACGACGTGTGGGCAGGCCGGCCCCATGCTGATGAGGACATATGCGTAATAGTCCGATGGAGATAGAGAGAGAGAGAGACACACACACACGAATTGGATCCATGATGCTGAGTCATCCGATGTCCTCTGAGAATTCGGATAAGCTCGACACCTGTTCTCGCTCATAGGCTCTCCTTCTCTTCGTCTCTCTTTTATATCGTTGTTTCTCGCGATAACTCTAGCCCCATTTTATCTATAATTTGCAGAATTATTGTAAGCAAACTTTCTTTGTCAGTCTCCTATAATTAAAGATATCTCATTACTACTTTTCTCCTAGTCTTTGTTTTGAGCTACTTTAGTCTAATTGAATTTGGAAATAACAAATTTTATAATATCTCGTCAACATCAAAGAAAGGGAAATATAACAACTGGAAAATTAAATAATTTGTATCAATTTTTTGGTCAATAGAAAGTTGAATTTTAGAGTTAAGATGTTTGTTAGAATGAGAAATACTATTAGATCAATAATTAATTATTATTTTTATATAAATAAACAAAAAGTAAAGAATAATAAAACATTTAAAATATCAGAAAATGTCATTGGTTATAGATTCTATTTTTATGGAACATAACTACCTATTATCTTTTTTAATTCTAAAATAAATTTAAATTTTTTTAAAAAGAGCATCTCACAGGGGAAAACGTGTGTAGAAAAGCTAGTATATAATTGAGTCATCAAATTTTAAAACTAAAGGTTAAGATCAAATTTATTTATCTTGATTTAATGATTCAATCATTCACTTATTTTCTATTTTATCAATTAGAAATGGAGTCAAATCAAACTTGAAGAAAAGGTTGAAAATGTGAAAAGAGACAAACTCACTGACATAATCCAGTTTTGCGTAAATTCATTATCTTATAAAAAAAAACACATTATCTACTTACACAAATCAAATTCTCGAGAAATTGAGGAGAAAATGAAATTGCGGAGTCTGGACACAATCAAACATCAAAATTATCGATACCTCCAATCCAAAGAATTGAGAAAACGCCAAAAGAAGCTGGGCCACCACGCCCAACCAGTCACCACTTGTCTACCAAAACCATTTCCGCTCTCTGAAAAACCAGTGGTTTTTCACCAAACCCGGATTCATTTCCTTCCCTCTTTCCCTATAAATTAACGCCACTGTCCCCTTAGCTCACTCTTACGGACTTCACAAACACCAAAAACAACAGCAAAAGCAATAGCAACCCTTAATTTCAGTTTCAGAGTTTCAGAGTCTAGAAATCGAAGATGAACCATTTGAACAGAGTTTGGATGGCGGCGAGCGTGGCCGTGGTGCAGAGCCCTGCCGACCAGGGGCATAAGTGGACATCCGGTCTTAAATCCTTCCAGCTAAGCAGGAGGAGATGCTTGGGTGGTGGCGGGGACGCTTCGGATCTCCGCCCATTATCCGGCGCAGTCGGGTCGGGTTTCTCCCAAGTTTGTGAGGAGAGCCGGAACCAGGCCGACGAGTCTATCCAAAAAGTCATGTACTTGAACTGCTGGGGTCAGGGCTGAGATCGCCGGCGATTGGAATTTTCCGGCGAAGAATGATTGGAGTTTTTAACTTGGGAGTCGCCGTTGACTCTGGGAGAGGTGTGGTTGGGTTAACTTGAAACGGGTAACTCCACGATTGAGTTGACGCGGATGGAATCTTTCTTTGTAAATTGTACAGAAAATCTTAAATTGTGGAGATTTAGAGGAAAACCATGAATAATAGATGGGACCGTTTATTTTCATCTCTTTCTTTTTTATTTTTTTTATTTAAATTTCATGAAAGGAACTTTCAATTGATTAACAACAACCAAAAACAAACAAAAAAATTTACAAAACCCAAGTTCATGTTACAAATTAAAATTTACATAGCTGAATAAAATGAATCGACTAATATTAATTTGTTGTGAAATAATAGTCGTAAACATGCCTTCAAATTATACTATGGGCCTGATAAAAATAATAATTATACTTGGGCTTTAGATTAAAAAAACTTAACATTGGCTAGGCACGTTGGGCCATGAGCAATCAAATAACGTGGCCGGGCATAAGTTGAAATCGGGCTATAATGAATATGGCCCTCAGGTGAAACAAATATAGAACACGAATAAAGAATGGACTTATATATAGCGCTTAGGTGAGACAAATATAGAACACGAATATAAAATGGACTTATATATAGCGCTTAGGTGAGACAGATGTAGAATTCTTCCTTGCTAAGTAGGAAGCTACTTCACTGGGCACCAATTGAGCACCAATTGAGCAAGCAATTTTATTTCTCTTCTATTTCAACTGTTTTTTTCTTCACTTGAAATGTGACCATAAGATTAATAAGTTCAATTCTTTGTTCGAGTAATCATTTGTTTTATATTAAGAGACTCTTTGAACACATAACCATAATCCAAGAGGTAAGTGCTATATGCACTTTAAAAACATCCTCGAGTGCATTAGTATCAGTGAGGAAAGAATTAGGAATTTTATATCAAGTAAAAAATTAATTCAAATGTCACCACCGTAAAGAAATATATTTCAATATTTAAGATGCCCCATATGTACAAAGTTTTTGACTCCACCACAGACGCCAAGACAAACCCGCAAGGAATAGATATAGGAACGGCCTATTAAGGAAAAGTAAAGAAACCAGCACAAAAACTTCGATATTTAAGATGCCCCTTATGTACAAAGTTTTTGACTCCACCACAGACACCGAGACAAAGCCGCAAGGAATAGATACAGGAACGGCCTATTAAGGAAAAGTAAAGAAACCAACACAAAAACAAAACTGCCGACACCATCGCTGAGAAGACAGAGGCTGAGTGTAGAGGGGCTCATGAAAAGAACCTTACTATAAAGAATTGTCATGAAAACACCCCTGCCATGACAATCCCAGAATAGTAGTATCATGGACCCTCTTGTGGCTGTCAAAGGCCAGCCGCCGCCGCCATCAACCTTACCATTCTTAGCCCTCAGTTCAAGAACTTACACAGCTTTGTTTCATCGGGACTGAAGGCTAAATCAGCGAGGCACATGGCCTGACATAAGAGTGGGAAATGCTGGCCACGTTTGGAATGTATTTGCCATTGAAAATATTTTTTTTAAAAGAGAAATGACATACCGCTACCATCAATAAATTTTTAAAAAAAATCATAGTTAACCAAAGTTTGTTAATTCACTTTCCATTTTAAATTATTTTTTAGTGTCATTGTTAATACATTGGTAATTGTATCATTCTGTACACCAAATTATACCATCGCTTGCGGTGAACAATCCAATGCATCTATAAACCGCCATGCTCCACATAGAATGAGTGATGATGAGTGATGCTACACACATTAAATTGTTCCTAGTGGTAATAAATCTCATGGCAAACAAATGGAGAAGCCGGCCCTCTGGAATCAAAGGAATCATCGTAAACAATGTTCCAAGCTGGCTCTCTCTATATATAGAGACTCCTAGCAACTCTTTTACAGCACCCAAGAAACACACAGTTTATACTTCATACTCACAGGAAGAAGGTAAAAAAAAATGGCCAAGGCTGGTAGCAAAATGGCACTAATTCTTAACTTGATTCTAGTGCTCTCTCTTGTTCTAATGATTTCCATAGCTGAGAGTAAACAACTTGGCAGTAACAGTAAGAATTATTATCTTAACTTAATTCCTTATTTCCCTTGAAATGATTTCTTTTTAGTTTCACATAAATATATATGAAGAAAAAAATTGTTAATTTTTCATATCTAATACATGCATTCATGTTTGCAGTTGGATTTGGAGGGAAAAAACCTGCCGCAGTTTGCTTTGCAGTTTATGGTGCAGAGGAGGGTGATACGTGTACTTCTGTTAGCGAGATGTTCAATTTGAGTTTTGATTTCTTCCTTTCTATCAACCCTAATATCAACTGCGACGACTTCTTTGTGGGTCAATGGCTTTGTACTGCAGGGAGTGCCAACTGAGCTGCAAGTTGCAACAAATATTGATCATGGTCAATTGAGGAAACACTTAATTGCACTAATAAAGAGGATGAGAGCTGTGATGTCCTCCCAATGTATTTTCATTACTTTGTCAATTAAAGATGGACAATTGTTATTATTGGCCATCAGTGTTTAGTGGTGTTTTATGGTTTCTTTCCTCACCTGTCATAAGTATGGTGATTAGGGAGATTGGGGAAGAAGCTCAAGCTTTGATTTTCTGAAATTTTGAATAATGAAGTATTACATTCTGTTTGATTACTCACAATTAGTTCGATACAGCTAATCCGAACAAAAACAAAAGGGTTATTCGCAACAATGGTCCCTCAACTATACCCGTAGTTGCATTTGGGTCACTGAACTCAATTATTAGTTGTAGAGGTCACTCAATTGGCTGTTGTGTTGCACCATTGGTCCTACCGTCAAACTCTGTTAAATTTTCTATCAAAAGTGAGGGTAAGTTTGGAAATTTATCCACAACCCTCCCTCTCCTCCACAATAAAAGCTTTTAAAAAAAAACAAACAAACAATCGATGCATAGCGGGCCGCGAGAGAAACCAACAGACAGGTTCGCCTTTTTATTTATTTATTATTATTTATTTTTACTTCCCCCCCTCCTTTTTTTGTTTGTTTGTTTGTTTTCTTGGAAGGCAGCTAACTTATTTCTTCTTTTTATTTTGATGTAGTGTACTCAGATAGAAAAAGAAATTGATACAACTTTCTCAAATAGAGAGGGATTGTTCACCCCTTTTTATTTTAATCCTGTGATGGTAGGGGTAGAGTTCCCAATTGGCTTGACAACCATTGGTAGTCAACAAGTCAACTTTCTTTTGTGTATGAACGTGCCACTACTAGCAATGAAAACCCTAGCAGACTTCTTAAAAATACATAACTTGCGCCCCAAGTTATTGATTTCCAAACAAGCGATTGTGAATTTGGGTGAGGAATATCTCCCAAATAAGTTCTTTTCTTTGCCTCAGACTGGTGAGGACTTCATAATTTTTCACAGTACAAAATGGATGGTTCTGACTAGAATAGGCAAAAGAAGACAAACAGTTTTTAGGTAGAACTGCCTGTTATAGGATTCAAAAAAGAAATGGCGACTCCGAAACAAGACAATGGGATGTTGAACTTTGATTTCTGCCTGGATAATTGCCTCTGAACCTGGCTGGATTGGATGTGTCTGTGCTGGACTGGATTGTCAACACCTTCAACTGATGAGTTTTAGTTGGAAATAGATACCAACATTTGAGTTTGGCAGAGCTTTAATTTATTTTGGACCATGGAAGGCTTGCTGAACTGGCATAATTGAGGCCTCTTCAGTCTGGAGAGGGCAAAAGTGGTTGGATTGATGATCACTGAGTTGGAGCTGCGCAATGGTGCCTGTTTTGCTTGACCAAGGCTTTTTGTAAATTTGCTGAGGTTTTCATATTTGGAAAATCCCAGACTCTGCTTGACTTGGCTTTGTGCTGAACCAAATTTGTAACGAGAGAAATCTCGCTATGTAAAACTATTTCTCTAAACTGAACTGAAATTAGAAATTTGAATTCTAGCTGACTTGTTTCTTGTGGCTCAATGAGCTTGGGTTGCTTTAGTGTTTGAAGGCTTTTGAGATCAATGGATCTTTTTGAGTTTGTCAATTATGATTTTGAGCGTTTTTGTCTTGATTGATTTTTTGGCTGTCCTTTAATCTATTCACCTCATCTCATATTTATAGAAAATGCTGGAGTGGGGCTTCTAATCTTTTAATAATGAATGACAAATTTTCCAAAAGAAAGATCTTTTTATTTTAAATGCCAAGAAAAATGGGAATTTTATCTATTACGGCAGAAAAACTATCAACAGTCAATTCTTATGGTGATCACTTCCCCACCTTTCCTGATAGAAAACCTAATCCCTTCTTATTCTTTAACTGCCCTTTGTAAGAATGCAATCTGCCATGATGCTTAGTTTGCTTTTTGTGATGAACAACTCCCTGCTCCCTACTTATCTCTTTAGAAAATGTAGTCTGCTTATCCCTTGGAAATGACACCTGCTTTGGTGCAAAATTTCTCTGTATATAGAAAGAGATTTTGATCTTTTGGCTGCAAAAAATCTGGAGAAGTCTTCCTTTTATACCTGCCTTCATTAACTCTCTATCAACTCCTCTATGATAGTTGAAATTTTTTAATTTTCAAAGTTAGGCAGCCACGTGGGGCTTTTCTGGGAAAACATTCTTTAAGTAAGAAAAGATCTGCTGACTTGCTTTTGAGATCAAGTGGCGGGAATTCTTTAGAAGCTGAGCCTAATCTAATTTCTTAGAAGTTTATCGATCTGCTTGATGACGAATTTGCTAAAATATGAATATGGTTTGAATATATTAGGTTGTCTTTTATTCTTCTCCATAAGGAGGTATATATAGGAGTTTACATATGAGGGTTTTATAAGGAATTAGATATAGTAAAGAATTAGGAAAGTATCTCCTAATTGTACAATGATTTATCATTTATATAAAAAATAGGAAAGTAAATCCCTTAAATCTCCTTGATTAATTAGGAGACTCACGTCAACAGAATTACCATTTAATTGGTAATTTAATTAATTTATTTATTTGTGCTTTTTTAAACATCTGCCACTTTTGCAAAAGACATGGACCTCTAATGTTGATTGGGCTGTTTCCAGAGTCAAGGCTCATTCTTCTCTTTTCTTTTTTTTCTTTTTTTTCTTTTTCCTGTTTTGTGGGCTTCTTTGTAAAATTGGGCTAGTGCGTGAATTTTTTAGGCCCAAACAGGGAGATAATTGGTAGAGGTAGAGGTAGAGGTATAACCCCTTTTTTATTTGCATCTGCACCTTTGCTTAAATTCTTTTTTTCTTTGCTGCACTTGGTGGTAGATAATTAACTTCTCATTTTTCATTTGCAGCTTATTCAGGCAGAGAGAAGGAAAACTAATAGGACAAAAGTAAAGACCCATTTCGTTTGCTAATTGTCATGGATCTTTGAACCCATTTTTCCAAATTTCTTTCATCCATAGAGGTTCTGGGTTTCTCACCCTATGGATTTTTCACATCCAATTAATTTCAGGGTTACTCATCCATGGATTTGCATCTAAATAATTTCAGGGTTTCTCACCCATGGATTTGCATCCAAGTAATTTCAAAGTTTTTCACCCATGGATTTATGGCATGCTATGCCTAACATAGAAAAGAAAATAGAGGTGATAGTATACCTGTAGCAATTTTTTCCTCTTCTTTGCACTGCTCTAATTTCTCCAGCAGTCTTTTTTAATCTATCGACAACTTCCTCCTTTTCTTTTCTTTTTTCTGTTGTAGCCTTTTTATAGGCCAACTGGATAAGACTCCCTTGAACAAATAACACTTATGAATTTCAAATAAGTGCTGATCAGATTCAGCCTCTCGTTTCAGGAACCTGTGAGCCTACTAATTATGCTCAAGTTGCTTCTGATCCCTATTGGCAACTTGCCATGAAAGCTGAGTTGGATGCATTGCAACTCAATCGTACTTGGACACTTGTTCCTTTACCGCCTGGTGGGTTTATAAAATCAAATACAATTAAGATGGTTCTAAATTTCAAAGTTCCCTTCTTTTTTTTTCTTTTTTATAATCTTTTTCTTCTCTCTCTTTTTCACATTATTGCTACCCCTCCTAAATCTCTTTTATTGTCTTCTTTTGACTCTAAATTTTGTAATAATAAACTACAATTCAAAATTCTTTTAGTACGCAACATACATTTAATTTGAACCAATATTTTTTTCTTGTATTAATGATGAATAAATAGGTAATGTGATATATAAAATAATGGAGTATAGTAATCAAATTTAGGGATTTTGTATCAAGTAAAAAATTAATTCAAATATCATCACTATAAAGAAAAATATTTCAATATTTAAGATGCCCCCTATGTACAAAGTTTCTGACTTCGCCACCGCCGAGGAGATACCAGCACAAAAACAAAACTACCGACACCACCACTGAGATGACAGAGGCAGAGTGTAGAGGGGCTCATGAAAAGCACCTTACTATAAAGGATTGTCATGAAAACGCCCCTACCATGACAATCCCAGAATAGTAGTATCATGGATGGACCCCCTTGTGTGGCTGTCAAAGGCCACCCACCACCGCCATCAACCTTACCATTCTTGCCCTCAGTTCAAGAACTTACACAGCTTTGTTTCCTCGGGACTAAGGGCTAAATCAGCGAGGCACATGGCCTGACATAAGAGTGGGAAATGCTGGCCATGTTTGGAATGTATTTGCCATTGAAAATATTTTTTTGAAAAAGAGAAAGGACATACCGCTACCATCAGTAAATTCCAAAAAAAAAAAAAAAAAATCATAATGAACCAAAGTTTGTTAGTTCACTTTCCATTTTAAATTATTCTTTAGTGTCATTGTTAATACAGCGGTGGTATACAGTAGAGTAAGACGGAGAAGTAAATGGAGAAGCCGGCCCTCTTGAATCCAAGGAATCATAGTGAACAATGTTCCAAGCTGGCTCTCTCTATATATATACACTCCTAGAAACTCTTTTACAGCACAACCCAAGAAACACAGAGTTTATACTTCATACTCAGAGGAAGAAGTTGAAAAAAACAATGGCCAAGGCTGGTAGCAAAATGGCACTAATTCTTAACTTGATTCTAGTGCTCTCTCTTGTTCTAATGATTTCCATAGCTGAGAGTAGGCAACTTGGCAGTAACAGTAAGAATTATTATCTTAAATTCCTTGTTTCCCTTGAAATGATTTCTTTTTAGTTTCAAATAAATATATATGAAGAAAAAAATTGTTAATTTTTCATATCTAATACATGCATTCATGTTTGCAGTTGGATTTGGAGGGAAAAAACCTGCCGCAGTTTGCGTTGCAGTTTATGGTGCAGAGGAGGGTGATACGTGTACTTCTGTTAGCGAGATGTTCAATTTGAGTTTTGATTTCTTCCTTTCTATCAACCCTAATATCAACTGCGACGACTTCTTTGTGGGTCAATGGCTTTGTACTGCAGGGAGTGCCAACTGAGCTGCAAGTTGCAACAAATATTGATCATGGTCAATTGAGGAAACACTTAATTGCACTAATAAAGAGGATGAGAGCTGTGATGTCCTCCCAATGTATTTTCATTACTTTGTCAATTAAAGATGGACAATTGTTATTATTGGCCATCAGTGTTTAGTGGTGTTTTATGGTTTCTTTCCTCACCTGTCATAAGTATGGTGATTAGGGAGACTGGGGAAGAAGCTCAAGCTTTGATTTTCTGAAAATTTGAATAATGAAGTATTACATTCTGTTTGATTACTCACAATTAGTTCGATACTGCTAATCCAAACAAAAATAAAAGCAGATGTACGTTAAGAGTTATGTTCATTCTCTTTGAATACTTTTATTTAGATTTGCATATACTGGAAGATATAACATTGTTTCAGTCCAGAATAGTTCTATGTAAAATTCAACTTACTTACATAAAAAAAATTTCAATCTAATTGTCACATACACAATTGTTCGCAAAAATTCACAAACGACCCTTATAGACAAGAAAACATTAAAAAAGAATACACAAATGTTATCCATTATTTAAAATGGGTGTGCTCAATTGTGTCTCAGAGAAGAAATTTGGCTCAACATTGTGATTTCGTGAAGAGGCTGCTGTGGAGGCTGATGGCTATAGAGTTGTAGACTTGTTAATCTCTCTAGTTTAGAAAAGTTAGTACTAACTAAACTGGATGATTTTAAGTAGTTAGGGGATTAGGTCCACTGTGGCTGTTAGCACTTATATGAAATTTCAATCTATTGTCACATATCATAACTGTTGCTAAGAACTCCAAAACAAACCGAACAAGAAAAACAATTTAAAACAATACATCTGTAAAAACTAATGGTCAAGAACAGTATTAATCTCCCAGTTTGAATTATATAATTCATTTATTTAAAGAAAAATTAGGTATTATACATAAGTAACTTTACTAATTAGTATTTGAGATATTAGGTATTTTTGTTTGGGTTTTAATAACTAGGAAATACTTGTTATTTTGGAATAGGCCGAAGAGGAAGCCCAGATTCGTTGGGCCAACTTAAAATAATAATTGAAAAGACAATGCTATCTTTCTTCTTAAAAAGCTTGGCCCAACTTTTAAACTTACAAAGTAAATGACTTTTTGGAGCTCTGGTTCGTTTAGCTGCAATTGAAGCTTCGATTTTCTGGTAGGTTTTCATTCGATTTTCTTTGTTTTTATGTTTTATTCTGATTATGCTTTGTGTTATTTAGATTGATCTTTATGTTTTGGGTGTAATTTTGCTTTTGCATGCAGAATCAAGGTCAGTTTTGGTGTGCCATTTTTTGTGCTCTGGTTTGATCTTAGTTCTGCTATTTCGAGCTCAATTTTGTGGCGTACGATTTTGTATCTTCTTCATTTTGTGATCATATTTGATTTTGAGCTGATGTTTGGTTGGGGAGATTTTTTGGCAGTCCTTGATGTTGAGGTATAATTACTTGAGAACCTTTTTTCTTTTATATCGACTTATATGTTTTCAGAATTTAGTTTTAATACTTTGATCGTGGCTTTTCCTTTTGGTTTCTATTCTAAGTTTTTTCATTTTCTATCATAAACTGCATTGCCATTTCTATTTGTTGTAGTTTCTTGTTTCATAAATTGCATTGCAAATGTATGGGAATGTTACAACTGCTTATGGACTTAAATATGTTTTGAACTTAGTTTTAGTACTTTGATCATGGCCTTTCCTTTTTGTTTCTATTCAAATTTGAGCATATGTTTTCTCACAAACTGCACTACAGTTTCCGTTTTTTTCAATTTTTTTTTTCAGAAACTGCAGTTTCCTGTTCCATATTTTGATTTCAGAATAATTTTTGCTATTCTATGGGAATGTTAGGTCTTCTCCAACCCATGAGGGGCTAAACCCAAATTTCCCCCCTCCAAAAAGTGACTATTTGGGTTTTGCCCGGACTCAAATTGTTTTTTCTCCCTACCCTCTGGACTCAAATTTTAAGTCCGCAACTTTATTTAAATTTTTTAAGTCTATTTTTTTTAATGGATAACTTTTCTTCATTTAATCTTTTTAAATAACATCATAATTTAATTTTTTGAACAATTTAACCTAAAAAAATTGAAATTCCATAAATTTTTTTAATGGAAACAGCCAGCATGTGGGCCCAATTGATACTAGTTGATTTATAAAAAATAAAAATAAAAAAAAGGTGACAGCCAAAGCCCAACATCTCTCTCATCTAGTGCCAACACGTGGCCCATGCCACAGACAAGCCCATCAAAATATGTAACCAGCGCGGGTCCCACTATTTTTTAGAAGCACATGGGCTCTGCCACCTCAGCGTGGGCTCCAGTGAATAGTATTAGGTCCAGGCAATACTTGGACCCATATTTGGGTCCAAATTTGGGTTTTCTCAAATTTTAGGTGCTTCATTTTCTTGGGTTGGGAGAAGTTTGGGGGGATATTTTGGGTTTGAGTCCAAGGGTTGGAGATGGCCTTACAACTACTTATGGACTTAATTATGTTTTGAACTTAGTTTTTGTATTTTTATCATGGCTTTGCCTTTCGGTTTCTTTTCACACTTGAGCAGATTTGTTTTCATAAACTGCACTGCAGTTTTCGTTTGTTGCAGTTTTTTTTATCAGAAACTACAATGCAGTAGAAACTGTAGTGTAGTTTTTTGTTTCATAATTCAATTTCAGACTAATATTTTCAAGTCTATGGTAATGTTACAACTGCTCATCTACATTATTTACTGATTCGAATTGTTTTGTTTTTGTTTGTTGTTTTGTTTGCATTTTCAAGGCTAATGGAGGTTTGTGTCTTGATTCTTGGCTTTTGTTGGTTTTGAGCTTCATTCTTTTGTGGTGACATTTCTTGTGCCATTTGTGATCTGAAACAAGAAGGGATGAAAACACAATTAGGAAAAGTAGAGATAAACTACAAGGAAGAAGTATACATAGTTGAGCAGAAAATAGAAAACAGAAACTGCAATGCAATTGTCGTTCATTCCATTGCATTAATGGAAATTGCAATGCAAAAAACAGAAATATTTGATGCTCTTCCTCTTTTAAAAGGAGCAATCCAAAATGCAAAACATCAGACATAATAGAAATATAATAGGAGCAACCCAAAACACAACAGAAAATATATATCAACTTGACATGAAATGGAAAGATCAGCAAAGTCAAAACCAAAACTAAACCCAAAACCTAAACTACATTGCAGAATGAAGAATGAACAGTAGGTTAAATCTCTAAAATCCTTAATCCCTATAAACGAAGGCAAAACCTAAACCAAGAGTAGTTGTGAATCCAAAGAGTCATCCATTTTTCCAAAGGGGGCGTGCATAATGAACAATAGCTAAAATCTCTAGAATCCTTAATCCCTGAAAATGAAGGCAAATTTGTGTTAGAGCGTTGATTTTCTTATCTTTTTTATTCGAGAGAGTGAGAATAGGCTTCGATGGTTTGGTGGTCGTCGTTGGTGGTCGCCGCCGTTGGTGGTCATTGTTGATGTGAATGGTTTAGCATGGAACAATCGTCTCTGAGATTTTTGGGAATAGTGTGAAGGAAACTGTGGAAAGGCAATTTCTCGACGTGAAGGTGAATTGTCACGCAAATGGGTTAGCGTTCAATTTGAGTAGATGTCGTTTCGGGTTTAGTTTTTGTTGTTTTGATGTCGTTTTACTGATCCATATACAGCTATAAGTTTTGGTTTAAAATTAAGTCTTGAAATTTGAAAATAATGGCATATTTTGTAACTTTGATGTTCTTTAATTATATTATGGTAAAAGTAGGTACTATATTTTGGCTTTTGGCTTTCCTAATGCTGAAATTGAATTCCTATTTACCTAAATAGTAAACTATATTGTGTGTGAAAACTAAAGCTCCCTTTATTTAATTGCTTCCAATATCTCATGATTCAAAGTCCATACATAAACTAAACAAAACAGACTGGTGAAGCACGTATGATATAATACAGGAAGCTATATTTATAGCATACTATCACACACAAAATGTGGATAGTCAATATCATATTAACAATGTCTTACAAATTTAGGCATGCCACATAAATGATATAAAGGATATCATACAATTTTATCAAGTGTATCACTCCATACTTTGATACTATACAAAGACGTACAAGTTGATACTACGGCCTGCAGTGTCTAGTGCTTAATATATTTAAGTTTTGTGAACCGGCCACATTGTTCCTCACATATACTGAGCGATAGAAAATTAGCCTCTAAATCTCATTGCAAACAAATCTAGTAATTATAATTAAAACATGCCGAAGCCGGCCCTCTTGAACCAAGGGAATCAAAGTTACAATGTTCCAAGCTCCCTATCACAAACTTGGTTTCTTTTTGTGGGCTTTCCTCTATAAATATATAGAGAAAAGCACAACCCAAAGAAACACAGAGTTTTTACTGTATTATATATACTCAGAGAAACAAGTGCAAATGGCAAAGAACAGCAAAGTGGCAATCATGAACTTGATTTTACTGCTCTCTCTTCTTCTAATGGTTTCCATGGCTGAGAGTAGACAACTTGGCAGTAAGAATTCTTTCCAACTTAATTCCTTATTTTCCTTTGAAATTATTTCTTAGTTGTTCATATTTAATACTTGCGTTAATGTTTGTTGCAGTTGGATTTGGAAAGGAGGAAACTAGCAACCCTAATATCAATTGCGATTCAGTTTACGGTGCAGAGAAGGGTGATACATGTGGTTCTGTTATTGAGAAGTTCAATTTGAGTTCTGATTTCTTCCTCTCTATCAACCCTAATATCAATTGCGACAGCGTCTTTGTGGGTCAATGGCTTTGCACTCAAGGCACTGTGAACTGAGCTACAAGTTGCAACAAATTGATCATGTTCGATTGAGGAAATATATATAATTAATTGTAGGAATAAAGAGGATGAACTTTGCTGTTCTCCAAACACATCCTGCAGTAATTGATCAGTGTTTAATGCAATATTAGTCTATATGGCTGAAGCAATTCGTTATCTTTCAATAAACAGAGCCCCTGTTTTGGCTCTGCAACTCACTGTGTTTGGTGACTCAGAAGAATAAGAGACTACTTATATAAACACGGATTGTACACCAAAATAGTATTAATAGCAAGTACCGTTCATTGGGTGTGTGCATTCTCTGTGAGGACACAAATTTGGTGCACTCATCGATAGATATGTTTTATAGCACCGTAGTCACGTAACTCAGTTTTCGTTTTGTTCAAGTTGGAAAATGTGTAGGTTGAGCTCAACAATATAATTTCTTCATTCAAAATCGCAATTTCAAGTTGCCTGCCTTGTTTCTTTGGCTCAATCGGTGATTTCGGAACAAGCATGAAAAATATAAGTGAAAGGCAGACCATTACCAAGCACCAAAACCCTGGAGTATTGATGCAGCGGTACTCGAGTAAGGATGTTGGAAAACACGAACCACAAAACACCAAGCCCAGTTTAATTTAAGAATACCCGAAACTTGGCATAAAATGCATCCTGCAGTAATGGTATAATCGAGATGAAGAAGCAAGGAATCTACTTCAATACTAACCCATAGTGCCACATCTGTTGGAAGTAGATTTGAACGTACGTACATACATACATGTACACCTATAAACAATGATAATGAAAATAAAATAAAATAGAAGAAACATGTTTTGACAAAAATTGAGAGGGGCCTTTGGAGGGTTTCCAAGGCGTTTATGCCAGATGTCGTTAGAGAGGTGTGTGACTTGTAGGGAGATTGGAGGGAGCAGAAATTTTAACAAGATATTATTTAAGGATTTACCAATTTTGCTTAAGCATGCATATTAACCATCTTGAAATGGGTAATTAATGATATGAGTTTCCTAAAGCTCGAGCTTATTTGAGCGTCTTATTAGAAAGTTTTCACATTTGAAAAGGCAATGCTTATTTAATGCTTGGTTCAATGCAATCCCAGAGCAGAGCAGCAGCCCAAAATCCAATAGTGGTAAGAAATGTTGCCAAGTGTTTTTTACACTCCCATTTAAGTAAAATGTTGGGAAGTGATTTTTACACATGCATTATTATTCCATTATTTTCAAGGAGAATCAACGGTCAAAAATGCCAAGAAGGAGAATCAACGGTCAAAAACAATGGGGGTGTAAAAAGTAAAAGGAAAGCCCTAGAAAGAAATAGCCAGCCACCAAGTAAACTTTGACCTATGTCTATAAATAGTATTTTAGTCCAGTAAAACGGTAAAAACTACAGGCTTTGTCGTCCCCAATTTTTCTGCGCCGCTTTTCCAAACCCTAGCCGCCATGGCAACCCAATCGGTGAGCTTGTCCGCCGTGCTTCTCAAATCACTGAGCCTAATGATCTCTCATTGCTCACTCCACTTCTTCTTGTTGCTCGTTCCCCACGCTTTCAAGCTCTCCACAGTTTTCTACCCAGCTTTGCTTAGAGCCGTCGCCAAACCAGTCCGCCAGATACTATTTCTCACAACTCCTCCTCCTCCTCCTCCTCCTCCTACTCCTTCTCAGCCTCAAAATACCCAATCCGCCATTTTTGATTTGGTCGTCTTCCTGGCTTTAGACATCATCCCCTATCTCTGGGTAGTGGGATCCGCCACCAACAGCGCGCTTCGCGGGTTCCATGGCCTACCTGCCGCTGTGAACTCCGGCATGTATTGGGTTCTTCCTCTGGTGTTCACACGCGTTCTTTCCCTGATGCAGATTGCGTCGTTCTCCTCACTGTTCCGGCTGTTGCTGGATTTGATGGTCCCTGTTATTGGTCCCTATTTCACTGCGTTCTTGGGTTTCATTTTTCTGATGGTCTTACAGAACTGTGACTTGATGTGGAGCCTAGCTCCGGCCGTGGTGGTGGCGGAGTCGAAATTGGGTCAGGATGCCCTAGAGAGGAGCAGCGGGTTGGTAAGACAAAGGGGGCTGAAAAGAGTTGTGTGGCGTTTAATGGGGTTTTATGTGTTTGCCACTTGTGGGTTGGGAATTTTGTGGATGAAGTCGGAGGGGGCAGCTAGTTTACTGCGGAGTTGGGCATTGGGCCTCCTTGCTTCATTCTTACTTCTGTGGTACACGGTGGCAGTCACTGTGTTGTATTGCATAGCTTGTGAGGGTGAAGAAGAGGCTGATGGCGATGTGAAGTTGTCAATTGAAGATGATGATGAGGGTTAGGGTTTAGACTTTAGGGCTGTTGACCAAAGTTCCTAACTTTCTATGGTTAGACCAAAAAGGGTAAAAAAGAAAAAACTTCATATGATAGCTTAGTAGTTATGTGATCAATGTAATAGGTTTTGACAAAAGAAAAAGGATGAATGTAATGGGTTGTATCTGAAAAAATTAACCAGCTCCATTTAAATGGACTTAAGTTTCTCTCTATTTCTCTTTGGGCTTTCTGTTCTTTCTAAGAATCCAGGCTCATCAAAATCAGCAGCTCCCTTATTACTCCCATCCGTGTTGAATTGAAGCACAAGCAGCAAGCTGATGATTTGGTTCAACAACAATTGTGCATTTTTGTGAGGTCTGTTTAGAACCTCACTAAATGTAATGAGAGATCTAATAGAAGCCATCTACGATTTTTTTTTTTTTTTGTTGGAAAAATCGTATAGCCGGATGGCTATACCTTTTTTTAACTCGTGGCGACTGATCTATGGAGGGACCTTTTACAAAATAAATAAATAAATAAAAATCGTACAGCCGGACGGCTATACTCTGTTTTCAATTTGTTTTTCAAAAACCGTATAGCCGCACGGCTATACTATTTTACACATGCACCTTTTAATTATAATGTATTTAAATAGTATAGCCGTGATTTATTTTTTCAAAATAGTATAGCCGTCTAGCTATACCTTTTTTACACGTGGTGTCTAATCTCTGGAGGGTCCTTTTTTTAAAAATAAATAAATAAATAATGGTACAGCCGCACGGCTATACTATTTGGGCACTTTTAAATATAATGTATTTAAATAGGAGGGCCGTGCGGCTATACTACGATTTTTTTTTTAAATTTGAAAAATCGTATAGCCGAACAGCTATACTTTTTTTTAACCTAATCTATGGAGGGTCCTTTTTAAAAATAATAATAAATAAAAATCGTACCGCCGCACTTCTATACCCTGTTTTTCAATGTTTTTAAAAAAAGGGTATAGCCGTTCGGCTATACGATTTTACAAGTGTACTTTCCAAATAATATGTATTTAAATTGTATAGCCGTGCGGCTATACTATGATTTTTTTTTTAAATAAGTATAGCCGGCCGGCTATACAGTTTTGACACGTGGGTTCTAATCTTTGGGAAAAATAAAAATAGTACAGCCGCGCGTGGCGATACCCAGTTTTTTAATTTTTTTAAAAACAGTACAGCCGCACGGCGATACTGTTTTACACGTGCACCTTTTAAATATAATGTATTTAAATAGTATAGCCGCACGGCGATACTACGATTTTATTTTTTTTTAAGCTTATATTTTCATCTGTAGAGGGGTTTTGCAACAGTTGCAGCAATTACTTCAAACCGTCAAACGATCTCATATCAATTATCAAGAGAATTCAAGGCTGTAACAAGAAACTAAAATTATGCGGTTTTGCTCACACAAGTTGTGTTTTTTAGCACATAAGTTTTGGAATTCATGCAACTGAAGTAAGGAGTCAGGAGTCCCTAAAAGATACATACACAGGCTAAAAGACAAGCAAGCAACCCATTTCCCTTATCAGCTAAAGTGACGAGCTCAGGACATTCTTGAAGGAATCCACGGATGAGAACCAAAAATAAACAGAACATTCCGGAAAGAGCAAAAACTCAGATAGGAGAATATACAGAAAATATAAAGAGTAACTGTTCTTTTTATCCGTGGGTGGTAAATTTTCACTTGAGATCTCTTTCACGACATAATTTGATGATTGAGTCCCTGAGACAATTTAAGCAAAATTATTCGTATCATAACGACCTGCCAACATAAGATTTCCAAGGACAGTGAAGTAAACTTTCATGGCTCCACCAAAGGCCTAATTTCTTTTTTGGTATTCTTGCAGAAACGTGATATCACAAATCTTGAACAAGACAAAAACGAACATGGGCATAGCAAATAAAAGAGAGTCTGCCCAATGCGCAATTTTCCCATACAAAACATGTTGTTCACAAAGATTGCTTAAACAAATATATAAATATGCTTTGGGATACCAAAGCAAACACACTAGATGGACATTGTACAGGCCGGCTTGTAACTAGGCACAACATCTCTACCTATAAATATGGCTCTGCACTGTCCTCAAATCTCAACCCCTAAACACTAAACAGAGTTCTTACTAAAAACTTAGAAGTAATTACATATACTTAGAGCAATAATGGCTGTGATTATGTCTAAAAACAAACTTACCATGTCCCTTAATTTGGTTCTTGTGCTTTGCCTTTTCCTCATCATCTCCTTTGCTGAGGGCAAACAACTAGGCAGTAAGTTTTGCAAGATTAGAATTTTAATTATCTAGTTATATCTGATAATCAATCTTCGGTCTTCCTTTATATTTCCTTTTGTGTTTGAATTTTCTTTTGAATTTTTAATGGTGCAGTTGGGTTTCATGTGAAAGCCACTCCAAGATGCCAAAAAGTTTATGGGGTAGAAGTTGGTGATACTTGCAATGGGATCATGCAGAAGTTCAAACTGAATGCTGAGTTCTTTGCAATCAATCCTAACATCAATTGCAACAGCATCTTTGTGGGTCAATGGCTTTGTATTGTTGGGACAGCAAAATAAGCTTGCAGCAGCCTCAAGGAGAGAACTCGAGTTCGAGCCAAGATAACAAATGCATGAATAAAGAAGGAGCACACCCAAAAAAAAAGAGGCATTAGTGTTCTTCCAGTTTGTTTTTGTTTTTACAATTTTTTTTTTGTAGTTTCTTTTTTACCAACGTTGGTAAAAAGGACTTTGTTGTTGAATCTTGATTTATGTTATGTTATTTTGAGTACGGAATATTATAATTTACTACACTACAGTGCTCTCAAATCTTCTTTTTGGTTTCTTGGGTGTAAATTTAGACGGAAATTATTCGCATATGGAAAATATAATTAATTAAAAATAGAAAATGCTACACCTACACAAGTTTTTTACACAATTATTTAGTTTATTTGGCAATAAAATCCATTTTTGTAATTACATATAATGGCAGTGACACCAAATACATGCTACAAGAAACAAGAGCATTGTTAACAACCCTAATGACGCCAATTAAATGGCTACAAAAAAGAAGATGATGCCAAAGCTTCACAACAGGCAAAGGACACATCTCCGTAGGAACACAACTCACATATACACCCCAGACGCAGACGCAGAGAAATATGATCATAAACTTAAAGACAGGCTCCTCTGGTTTCCAAGATTACGTGAATTTATCTCCCATGAATTATTCTGCTGCTGCTCCTCTGGCAGGATGAAAGGCAGAGAGATCTCACGGATCATTAGGTCCCCACAAAATGGGCATTCGCTGGCGACGGCATCGTCCAACTGTGATCGGAGCTGCGTCATTTTTAACATAAAGTACTTGGATTAGTTAACTATATAGAATTTAAGGTACATGTAAGTCATCACCAAATACCTGTAATTTAACTTCGAAATCTTTTCAATTTTAGGATGGTAGATAAACTAAAATCTCATTGAAACTGGCTAATAATCATATAGACTCATTTAACAGCCATGAAACAGAAAATAGATCAAAATAAGATACAATGTAAAGGAAAAGAAGATAGAGCCAAATAAGATCAAAATGCAGACCTTATCTACGGGCGCCATGCTTGTTATGGTTTCCTCAGTTAGGCTACCATTTGTATCCTTCCTAGCTTCCCCGTCAATTAGAGTAAGCTGCTTCTGCAGATCCAGTATATACTCTGCCTGCAATATGATTCAAAAAAGAGACAAGAAGTAGAAAGATCCTGTCACTGGAATTGTCTATCTTTCATGCTATAAATCACATAAATAACAAAATTCAAATGTTAAGCTGTACAAATATGTAGGCTTATGGATTATGCATTCTGTCCTGCAATCTCTGAACCAGTCAAGACTACTGCGACAACATGTATTTAAAGGTTTCTTTGCCTATCATCTCCATTATCCCAAGGGTCATTTGTATTGAATCCTGTTTATGATACAAAAGTCTTCTCGAATAATGATTATTCATTTCACTGTTATCAGCCATGAAACATCTTAACATTCTATTCAATCTTTTTAATAAATTTTGGTAATAACACTGTTAGTGCCTTTTCAAACTATCAGGTGATCGTTTAAATCTAAAAGATGGGATTAGTATGACAAATACTGAACAATCTTTTGACATGGCAACTGAGACACAAACCAGAAGAATGATACCTCAGTTACTGCTTTCCACTTGATGCAACCAATGAGAATAGAAAACAAAGAAATAATACAGAAGACAAAACTTCAACTTACTTGAGATACATTTGTACTACGTGTGACATGGGCAATCAGGCACTCCGCGTGGAAGGCATGTCCACATGGAAAGACATAAAATGGGGCCATTTGGCCTACTGATGTATAGCCCCTAGCCAACTGATACTCCCTACGCACAGTTAAAATCTTACGCTGACAAACCTGATAGAAGAAGAACACTATCTCAGATTATTTTTTGGTCTAAAATATCTTAGATATTGAGAAAAAGAAAACAAGTATGAGCCAACCCAACTTAAAGAGATTGCATTATGACCCAATACCATGCAGTCACTCAACTCTTTAATGGATGAAAGAAGAAGAAAAAGCTTGTTTCCTAGCTCACACCAGGAGAACTGTGCATGTGCATGTGCATGTGTGTGGGTTTCCGTATTTCTTTTCTTTGTTGGAGTGGTGGGTGGGGTGAGTTCAGTATTCATAGATAAGCCAAGAGGCATGCACAAAAATCTCTGCCGGAGCGTGATTGCAAAATAAGCTGTATCTTAATCCCAAAAAAAGGGACATTTTGGAAAAGACCAAAGGAGAGAGAAATATTTTTAAAAGAAGCCAAAATGGACAAAAATGCCCTTATTATTTTTGGATTTCCTAAGGAATCCTTTACACTTGCATGTCTTTGGTTTGAAAGTTGTGGGGTTTTTCTGTCTTTTTCGGAAAAGTTTTGGCTTTTTCCAAAAGTGAGTTTTTTTGTGGCTAAAACCTAAATTTACTAAAAAAGCAGATTAAGAAACTATAACATCAGCACGAGCAATACCCCACATTCTTCATCACGATCAATCACAGCATATCTCTGAGCCAGTGCACTAATGTCGTTTCTAATGTTATCTGCACCATGTGTCGCATCATTCATCTCCTGCTTCAGTAGTTCGATTTGATTGTTGTAATCCTCTAATGACGAGCAAATTGCCTCCTACATAGATATAGATGCAATTCAAAATACAACGGGAGTGAAAATTTATAGTTCCAACAGCATCATACAAGTAAATATTCTGAAAGCCACTTTATAATAGACATCTTACATACTGGGAGGATCAAACAACTACAATATTAATCGGTAGAGTCTTTGACCCGAAAAAAAAAGGTAGTCTTCTCCTCACAAAAACATGCTTTCTCATGCATGCAAATAAATTCACAATTTAACTCTTAAATAAAGACAGAGAAAATCATATAAAGAAAGTAGAAATCATATAAAGTGGCCAACAACAAAGGCAGTAAAACATTTTTGGAAGAAAAGAAGAAGAAAAACTTGTAAGCCGACAAAGACTTGAATCATAATAAGCCGTAGCATGACAATGCAGAAGGTTATGACAATCCTACCTTGAAGTCATCAATCAGGGCAAAATCTGGAAAGAATGGTAATATATCCTCTATCTTTAAAAGGCCATCAGTTTCTTTAAGAAATGCTATTGCCTTTCGTATGTTCTCCCTTTTAGCTCCCTTTTCCTGTTCTATAACATGCTTCGCAACCATGAGCCAAAGCTTCTTTCTCAAGTCCTCATCATCTTCAACCTTGTCAGCTTCAGCCATAGCAAGCTCAGGATCAACCTAAGTCGCCAAAAGTACAACTTATGTAACAATAGGATAAAAGCCATTTCAACATACTGGAGCAAAAAAAATAACAATTAGATTTGGCTAGGTCCCACTGAAGAAGAGAATATTAGCCGGGGGTGATTGTTTCTATTCCTCTGAGTTGGAGAAACAAGATAACTAGAATTCATAATCACATCAACAAACAGATAACCTCGATCTTAATTATCCCAAAAGAAGCATATGTTGTAAACAAAGATAGTTCTGATACATAAATAAATCAAAAAAGGGCATTGGTATACAAATAACAAGAATATGATGTACTAAGATTGAAGCAATGATTTTAACCTTCTGCTACAAGTAAAACGATATATAGATTAGGGCAACAATATTTGAATCACAAAAATTAGCCTCAAATTATAACCTGTAGGGCAAGAGCAACTGCTTCTTCATGCATGGACATCATACTGTATATATGAACACAGGCACGCATTCGCTTTTCCTTGAGGCAAAGGCGTAAAGCATACTTGGGATCATAGAAGAACTCTGGGCCATTTTCCCGTCCTTTTCCAAACTTGAATTGTAGGAAACGCAAAAGTGCACTGTCATCTTCCTGTAAATTATTATGAAAGCAATGAAATACATTCAAACATATAGTGGAGAGGGATGAAAAATATATAAACCCAAAGAAATTCTACATATATAATTGCATCTAAAATAAAACCGAGGGAAAAACAAGAGATATGGCTATAATTCACTTTTAAAAACTCAACCAAATTTGAATTAATTTTTCCGAAAATTACGAATTACAAAGTTTATAAGTGACAAATAAATCAATTTTTTTTCCCTTTATCTGTATTCAGATTTTAAAGTTGAATTAGCTTTTCCTTTTGAAGTTAGGAAAAAAGAGGCATCAAGTTTTCATGCAGGAATATATTATCTATCCACATACAGACAATTATATATACATATATATATATATACATAATTATGTATGTATCTATCAAAACCACTAAACCATGTGATGCAGAATGCATATTATTAGTTTTCCTAATTCTACTTGGATTAGTTTTCCTATTTTTAGTTTTCCTAATTCTTAAGATTCCTTCTTGTTAAAGGATCTCTTATTAGTTAATTTGTTTTCCTAATTCTTAAAGATTCCTTCTTGTTAAAGGATCTCTTATTAGTTAATTTGCTTTCCTATTTCTTAAAGTTTACTTTTCCTTTTCCTAGACTAAAAGGGGTTTTGCCTCTATAAATAGAGTTGTTTGTAATCTTTTAAGGCAGACTTGATTAATGAGAAACTTCCTTACTTTAAACTCTCGGATTCCTTCCCTTTCCCTTCGTCTTTTCGATCTCTAATTCTTCTCCTCGATCCCTTATTTCTTCTCTGTTCTACTGCTCAAGTGTTTGCGCTAAACCTACGGGCTATTTACCCCAAACCTACCTATTGTTCTACATCACCATGATCATATTTAAAATCATTTGAAAATTGTTAATCAAGAAATCCAACCTGCTTGGCATATAGCGATAATAGCAAGTTGTGAACTCCAGGATCCTCGTTATGCAAACGATGAACACAGTATTCCAAATATTTGATGACTTCGTGTGTTTCATTTCTGAATTGGATATACAAAGCAATAAATAACAATAAGAAAGAAGAGTAAAACCATATGCGTCATCAACCAACAATCAGGAATAGAAATCCCAAGTTTTATGGAAACTGTTAATTACTAATTCAGTATCAACTAGAAGTTTGTGCCTGACAATGAAAGATATGTTGCTTCAGTGACCAAAGTATAAAATACACAATGGGAGCCAAAATTTGTATCTGCTTAAAAGAATTGTGCATGTCATATGAGAGGAGGGGTACATGGATAAAAACAAGGTATTGCAATACATAATCCCAACTACTCAAAGATGAACATACAGAGGGTATAGTGGATATATGCAATCATTAGGGGTATACTAGAAAATTTCATGTTTTATGTCTAAAACCAACAAAGAAAATTGTAGTGGATTTATGCAATTATTTATTTATTTAAGAAAAAAAGATATTACGAGTTTTTATGTGCTTCATGGGAAAGGAATTGGTATCCAAAGAGAATTAGCCAGATCTTTATATCATAATTGCAATTTCTAGTCAAGGATATTCATGAGATAATACCTTGCATGTGGTTCACTTGAATAACGCATCATTGCAGGAATGAGTTTCCTTGGGTTGAGGTTGTTTGTTGCCATCCATGACTCTACAGCTTCATATGCATCCAGCATGATGAGGTCCGGGGCAAACTTGTACTGCAAGTGAAGAATTGCATAATTCAATAAAATAAAAGGCATGTATAACAATATTAATACATAAAAACTTGAGAACATATGGAACCTGTTAGGGAACATGACCTATACCTGAAGATCTATAGGGACAGAAGGTTTTTGAAGCACCTCCAATGCTTTCTTTGCCTCCCCTTGCTAATATGCATTCAGTCAAAGTAAATCATTCATGACTAGAAGGACTTTTTTTTTAAATAGAAGTACTAAGAGGTGATAATAACAATCTGAAACCCAAAAAAAAATGGTAAGCATGAAAGCACCTGAATATAGTGGTGAACTACAATTTCATGCAGTTCCTTCAGACTAGCGAAAAACACCAACTCTTCAACTCGACCATAACTGCAAGATGTAGCCAGAGGATCCTTTGTTATAGTGATCTTTCAACTGGAATAAAATCTAAAGAGAAAGACCCATAAAGATAAGTTGGCCCAAGTCCCTTATGGTACATACTTGTTTCACAATAATCTCATTGTAGATGATATCAATAAACAACATGATATAGAATATGAGATTCCACAGCCATATAATAATTTGAAAAGAATGGTCAGAAGGTAAACAATTCAGAGCCGATTCTGTAACAATTACCTTTCTAAAAGTCTCATGGTAGTTGCCTCATCCAATACATCCTTGCAGTCACTAAGAAATGCACGAAATTCTTTTATGATCGAGTGATACTCTGAATTACGATTATCTAACGCAGTGTCATCTTCCAATAGTAGCCGATTTATCTAAAAAAGAAAACAACATATAAATACCTGCTTCGTAAATTTTTAGGGAAAGTTTCAACATCTTCATAATTCTATTTAAATTGAACATAGCTGATGAAGTGGGAGAAGTCAAAAGAAAGATGGTCTCAAAGTTCATCTAATGTAGGATGCATCATCTTTAATCTATCTCCATCTTGCCTTTGGATGTGTTAAAAAGACAAGTATGCAGCTTTTACAAAGTTATCTAACATAAGACAGGAAAGAAAAGGAAAGGTAGTTCTTTATCCAAGAGCTAAGCAAAGAAAGAAGCAACACCTTATCCAAGTACAATTCAGTTGCCCATGTTGAAATCATTGTTATTTGGCATTTGTCATCCTTCGCAAGGCTATCAAGTTTCCGCAACAGAAAGGTCCTCAAAGCATCCTGCAAACATGCAAAGTGAAATAAAAAAAGCCCATATATGTATGAGTTCAATACCAAATCAAAACACACACTAGATGCAAAGAATAATTTTGCAAGTACCTGTTTCATTTACAGTGATGAACTTCAGAGTGATCTCCTCGAATGATAATATATAATTAATCTGCAAGACAATCCTATCATTTAACAAATGAGCTGTAACAGTTCAAATAGTTCCTAAGTTGGAATAAGAGGGACCTTGAGAACCAGAGATCATGAAAATATAGAGTGTATATAGACAGGTAAAGTTTATGAATTATCTTGTTCTCAACCATAAAATATAAATAAAACAACATATTAACAGAGCAGTGGCAGGGGAAGGATTCATTGTGCTTTTTACAGTGAGGTTATATGTTTAACACAAGTCCAAATTGAAGAACCATATTTAAATCTCAGTTAAACAAATTAAATGATGGATGCAGGAGAATAACATGGGGGCATCATATTACACTAGCGATACGGGTGTGTTGGTTCATTTGTACAGAGTTGCTATGTTTGCAGAAGGGACAACATGTTTTCATTTTACTAATGGTTACTAGTGTACTTATTCGTAAAAAAGATCTTGGCTAATTCTCAGAATCTGTCAAATATGAGATCTGAATAATCAGAGTGTGGTACAATGGAAAGGGACACACATTGAATGTTACTGATGGTTAATACTTTAGCTGTTCAATGAAAAATCCTAATTGGCAATTTCTCAGGTATGGTCTTAGAATATGAGAAACATCGAGACAATACAAATATGTGGTACTTTACAGCTTTCATAGTTTTTTTTTTTTTTTTGTCGAAACAGCTTTCATAGTTAAACAGACAATAGTAAGGTCAATGAGTGAAGCATAAGTGGAATTTCCTACATGTCATCAGGGTGACTGCACAATTATAAGACAATTAGATTAGAAAGAAAGAAAAAAAGAGATCAAGAAACAACAATCGTCCTGCTGCATCTATAGGCATTATTGTAATAAACTTATTGAAAAAAGAGAGATCAAGGAAATAGAGAATTCGCCTTTGCATAGAAAGATGCTGCTCTAAGATAATCCTTGGAGGCAAATGCAGCTTCAGCCTGCAAATCGAATTACTTTGTTACTGACTACCCAGGTAAATACAAGACTCAGAAAATAAATACATAACACTGTGAGGCGGCGAGGTTCATAATTATTTATTTATTTATTAAGTTCTATAACTTGTGAGAATAAATTACGATCATTGGCAATAAGTGTAACCATCAGTTAGATACCACCTGCACCAAATATACTTGGTCCCGCTGAAGTGGGTCACGACAATTTGCCAGAGCAGCAGCATACTCTTTCATGTCCAGGTAGACTTTCCACATGTCTCGGCCTTCATCATTAACAGACACCTACATTATGTTCTCAAATCCAGCAGTACAGAAAATTTTACTGTCTGATGCAAACTTAATTAAATCCAGAAAATATTTAGTCATCAAAAGAAGCAAACCTGAAATACAGAGTTTTGATCATATGCATAGAACAACCCAGCAGTGGCATCACTGCACAATCCAATGACACCCGTTGAAACTGACTCAGGTGTTTGATCAAACTGAAGTTCCTCAATAATTTGCTCACTTATTCTGTTTACAACCTTCAAAACATTTACACTCATAAAACAAGTCTGGAAGCTAAAAGGAGAGGACAAGTGCAGTATTTAGGCTGTTTTATGTGAACACTAAAAAACCACCTTCTAGGGCACATCATATAGGTTTTTTCATTTAACCTAATGTTTAGCACCAGCAGTAGTTCAGAACATGATACCCAGTACGAGCACAGAGATAACAGTACTGATCACAAGAAAAAAGTCATTCAGAGAATTAATATGTGCATACCTTAACCTTATTCCCGATAAGAAGCAAGAAATGAAATTCTGAAACTGTCATAGAACTGGGTTTCACCAATTCAGTACCCTCACTCAAACTTGAATAGTTCAAAAGAGCCTTGTTCTCCACAAAATTTTCATCTCCATTACTGCCCAAAAGATTTCCAAAAATCCATACTATGAGAAGATTTTCATGTGGACTATCATTAGATATGTCAAGGAAAGCAAGCCAACCACAAAACTATGCAGTAGCCAGAATGATCAGAATTTAGACAGACAGTACCATTAGACAAGGAAGAAAAGAATGTCATGTACCTATGTTGTGCCCCAAAATTTAAACCACCGTGATAGATACCAGCACCAGAAAGCCATGCAAAATGTACCGCTCTCCTTTGCTTGATATAGAAATGCAGTTCACTGAAAAAGGGCAATAAGAACGACAGGAAACAGTACATCATAAATTTTTGCAAATCATAAAGTGATCTTTTTTTCTTTTTTTTTTTTAATGGACAATAATTCAAAGAAAAAAAATTGTAAGAAATTTTTTTATCTCATGAAATGCAAACACTTGCCTGTTAGGTATTTCACCAGGAAGTTCCATGAAATGCACCACATGATCCAAGTAACTAGCAAAAACAGTCTAGAAATGCAGAAAAAGTAAGAATCGGGAAAAACAGGGGACTGTAAGACAAACAAATATGTTGTCACTGGAAATGATTAACACCATATAACAGGAGAAAAAGCAATGTAAATTTAACATGACCATCCGTTCTACGCATAAGAATACAACTGGATAATAGACCTGTGAAACAGTGAAACCCTTAGATCACCCGTGTACTAACTTTCCTTAGTATAAAATCAACAGCATGCAACTCTATGTCGCCATCTCCAAACACCATTTGACGAGCTACTACATATTTATGTCCTTACTTTAATACAAATGTTATTATTATTATTTTTTTTTTTCAAATAAAAATCTTACATATTTTATGCTGGTTTATGTTGCAAATAGTTGAACCCAGAACTATGGTACAACCTCCAACCAGTGCATGATTGTTGCCGTCTAATGTAAATCGTAGCTCACTCCCACTAAAGTAGAAATTTTTGGAATCGTACACATGTTTTTGAAAATTGAAACCATGAACATAATTGACAATTTCACAAAGCCGATGTTACCCAATTTCAATAAATCCAACACAAGAATAGGTGTTAGAGCCAAACTTACTTCCAGAGATCCAATACCAGTAAAAGAATAGAGTCGTGTAGGAGTTACAGCCATTATATAGTATCTAGTTCCATTGAGAATGGTCCCAGTTTCCATCTGCACACAAAGAATGAGATAAAGATGATGCATAGAGTTACAAATTGGTCCAACTTTGTCAGAATTAATTTCCCATAAGAAAAGGTGAACAAAGATTACCTGCAAACTCATAAAAGCCTCTGGAAGTTCTAGTAGTTCAAAAAGAAACTTCACGTATTTCTCCTTCTTATCCTTCTCATCCACAGCCATTTCATGAAGTTGGCCATTGTCTGTACCGAGAATGACTTCCTTTGTCGAAGCTGTTATTGAAAAAAAATCCCAAGGAATAGCTCAAATGACTTAATATGTACAATACCTCCATCCAAATGCAATGGAGAAAAATAGGCAATGGAATGATAAATTACCTTCTGTTATCTGTTGTCTGTTCCAGGCGACGGCATTTACAACAAGACCCTTGAGCTTGGTTAAAATACGAGGCTTGGTCCATTTTGCATGAGTATAGAACGTATCAGCACCCCCACTACCAACAACTGTGGCAATACAGTGGCTCCCTCCAGGATCAACAAAAACTCTATGGATGGATTGCTCCCCAGGACGACCCGCCGAGAGATCAATATCTATAGCTCAAAAGAACAGGTACCCATCAAGCAATGCTTGATCTTACATAGAATAGAATGCAAAATTAATCAAGTCAACCCAATCAAAGAAGGGGCTTTATTGAGTTTTAAATACCCACCTAGCTCGACTGAGCTTGACACAAAGAATTCAGTAACTAAAGCGAAACATTTTCCTCCGTGCAATCTTTGAATCAGTATAAATATCGAACTAAACTGTTCCTAAGCATTCATATATAGTTGGAAAACAAAGCTCAAAGCTCAAAAGTCAAAATTCAGCTCGGAAAAGCTTTATCTCATCACATTGGCATAAGCTCATATCCGAAATCCTGACATTGGCAGTTACTCAAAGATTTTCAGCAAAAAAAAAAAAACACTCATTGAAATTGAATTTCCATTTTCTCATCCCATGGTGTGTGTAAATCTTCAAGGAATTGAATGCCAGAAAAATGATAGACAAGAATAACGCACCATATGAATCGCCGAGGCCAAAATCGTGTCGAATGATCCAACCTTTACTGGTTCCCAATAAAATGACGTCGTTTCCGGCAGCCATACAGGTGATAACTCCGCGCCCCTTGGCGGCATATCTTTCTAGAAGATCCACCGTGAACACCTGCCTCCCTGAATCCATCTTCGAATTCAATTCCAGGAACTTAATTCGAAATTCTGTCCAGCATCCAAATACCCCCAACCCACTTGAAGAAGCCGAAAGTTGCCAAGAGTTTGAGTTCCAGAGCACCAGGGCCTCTGCTCAGACCGGTCTAGTGTCTACCTGGATCCGCTGCCTGACTGGATTGGTGCCTCATTATTCCAGGCTTTTAATCCTGGCCGTCGAAGACAATCTCATGCTTCACACTCTGCCACGTCTGCAATGCTTGGTTTTTTTTTTTTTTTTTTTTTTTTTTGTGTTCTGGAAATTGATTTTTTTTTTTCATTCTGAAAACTCTTCTATGATTTTTAATCCACACATTTGTCATATAAAAGAGGAGCTTTTCTATAGTAAAAGAATGGAAGTGGGCGGAGGGTTGGGTTGGAGAGTATTAGAAGTTAGAACACAAGATCTCGCAGGCAGAAAAACGCTTTTATTCACTTGAGCTACAAATTCTGTTAGTCTTTCAACTAATGTTTTTACTCTTATCATGGATTTTGTTCTCTGTAAATTTATTGGGTCACAACTCATGAGCTGTCCCCAGAGTTTCATGTATACTAGTTCAACCAACAACAAAAACAAAAACAAAAAATTCGTATTTTCAATCAAAAATTATTATTTTTTTATCTTTTTATGTTATTTTATTTTTGTCTTTGGAAAAGTTACGAAGTTCATGAAATTGTAAACAATTTGCAAAATGTAGCCAAAACCTATATTCTCCTACCTACTTGACAATGTAAAACATGTACAATGCTTCTAAATTTACTTAAATAAGGTCAAAAAACAAATCTGTCCAAAAATAACGAAAAAGAAAACTTTAAATCAAATCGGAGCGTCTATAGGAGCCGTTTAGCATCCAGCGGCTACCATTACACGGAGCCTCAAAATGATCCCAACGTCTTAATTTCTTCCCAACGGTCAAAAATCTTAAAATACAAGAATTTCTTCTAAATCAAGATCTCCCCCTCTCTATCTCTCTCTCATCCAAGAATCACAGAGAATCAGTACATATACATACAATACAGAAACCAAGGTAAAGAACCAACCCATCGTCGATTGTCTTTGCTAAAATTGTTGGTACCCAGTGAGCGAAAATGAGTGTTTTTCAATACCCAGATGCCATTAACGCACAGGACCTTCAGGTGTGGAACAACGCCGCCTTCGACAACGAAGACTCTGAAGGTTCCTCCGCCATCAAAGCTTCTTGGTCTGATCTACTACAACCCCTCTTGCTGAATCGTTCTTCCGAGTCGTTTGAATCGGATTGCAGCAAAGAGAATCTGAGCCCCGCGATTCTGAAAACCCCTGCTTGCGTCAAATCTTCAGTACCCTTTAAGCCGCTGAACACAAACACTAATATTGAGCCATTCTCGGTGGTCGCAAAGAAAAAGGGTCTTGAGGAGGTTGAAGAAAGAGAAGAGAAAGTTCGAGATGAGGGGAAGATTGATGCGGAGATTGAAGCAATTGAGAAGGAGATAAGTCGATTGTCTTCGAGGCTCGAAGCGCTTAAACTCGAAAAGGCTGAGAGGAACGAGAAGACAGTAGAAAAGCGCGGAAGGGTTGTGGCGGCGAAGTTCATGGAGCCGAAACAGAATGTTAAGAATTTAGAGGGGCTAAAAAAGATCGAGTCTTTAATGTTAAGAGCGACACCAAAGAGTAATAGGAGAGGAATGAGTCTGGGACCCTCGGAGATTATAGCTGGAGCCGGATTTCAGAGGCCGAGTAAGCTTGAAATAACCCCTGTTCAGACAACACAGAGTCGCCGGAAATCTTGCTTTTGGAAGCTTCAGGACATTGATGAATTGAGGGTTACAAAAGAGAGGGGCAAGTGTTTGAGTTTGAGCCCGAAATCGCGTAAAACTGTGTCCAAGGTTCAAGTTCCTAAACAGGCTGCAACTACTGTTGGAGGGTCGAAAAGGCCTGTGAAGAAGGAAGACAAGGTTCTTGCATCAATTGAACCCAAGAAGCTTTTTAAAGATGGAGGTGAGAAGTCTGTGGCTGCAAAGAAAACACCATTCAAGGCTGGGAGGGTTGTGGCAAGCAGGTACAATCAGATTGGTAATTCGGCAGTGAGTGATGGCCGGAAGAGGTCTTGGCCTGAGGATGATAAGGATGATGGTAAGAGGTGTGACAAGAGGCGGGTGTCCTTGGTAGGAAAGCCACGTGGCATTGGCCGGGAGACATCAAGGAGCCAAGGGCCGGAGAGCCGGGTGAAGAAGAGGTGGGAGATTCCAAGTGAGATAGTGGTGTACCAAGGTGTACAGGAGGAGGATAAGTCACCTTGCAATGTTGCTGAGATGGGTGATGTGCTTCCGAAGATTAGGACTGTCCGATGTGGGAATGATACTCCAAGGGGTTCAGGGCCAGCCAAAAGAGTAGCTGAATTGGTTGGGATGAAGCCCTACTTTAGCACCAAGGAGGAGTTTTGCCAGGAATTGAGTTTTGCAGAAGAAGCTGCTGAGGAAGAATAAGTGGAATAATGGAGGAACTTACCTCCACTGAATTGGTTAACTTTTATTCTGAAGTTTAGCTTGATTTTGATGAGCCATAACTCTTGTTATGGAGTAAGTATGCTTTCTATTTCTGTCAATGGGTTTGCAAGTCTGTAGTTTCTCTGCTGTGCAATAATAGATGAAGCTATTTTCCTTGCTTTCCTTGCAAGATGTATTTGTTTCAGCCATGACAATCTGAGTAGTAGTAATCAGTATAAAACATTTTAAGATTTCCTCTTGGAGATGTTTTCTTGTTGGATTGCACTCCCTTGTCTGCTAATAACAACAAACCTGTTCTTTTGGGTTTTCAACAACATTTGACATTACCATAATTTGACATCCTAGCATATGCTAGAGCAAGAAGCATGAGCTGATTGTGTGCCTTGCCTATGTGAAACAATGTCTTAATGATAAGCATCACTTTGCAAATGACCACAGAAAGTGAATGGCAGATTTCAAGAACCATACAACTATATCAAATGGCAATACCAAGAGACCTCCAAAGTCCAAAACCAAAACAAATATCTGCTTCTAACTACTTACAAGCGTTTATTTCGTTTGAAATCCATAGGACCAGCAAACTCTGTATCACATGAATTCATCTCCTCCATCAACTTCAATGCCAAGTCCACCTTCCCCATCTTCTTCAGGTTGCTGATCAGTGACCGGTAAACATACACCGAAGGACGAATCCGCCTCGCCTTCATCTCACTGAAGAGTCTCAGTGACTCATCAACATTTCCTGATCGGCCCAGGCTCTCAATCATTGCTGTATAAGTCAGCAAATCTGGCTGAACTCCATTTTCACCCATTTCCCTGAAATAGAACAAGCAAATGTCGAATTTCCCAAGCTTCCTCAAATTGTTCAACACAGCATTGTAAGAAACCACATCTGGGTCAATACCAGCTTCTTTCATGGACCCAAACTGACCCAGCATGTCATCAATGCGACCTGCACAACCCAAGATCTCCAAAATGGTGTTGTGGGTGTACAAATCTGGTACAAAATTCAAAGCTTTCATCTGGGCAAAGATCAGAAGCGCTTTATCAATCTCTCCACATTCACCAAAGGCAAAGAGAACCCTGTTAATGATGGTCATATTGGGAGAGGTCATCTCCATGACTTGCTTTGTTAGTCTGAGCAACTCCCCACAATCATCTGACTTTGCAAAAGCCTTGGCGACAGTGAGAAAACAAGTCGAGTTCAAGGGTTGACGACGAGACGCGACTGCAACTTGAACAAGTTGGGATACAAGGGAAAGATCGTTCCTTTCGCTGGCTGCTGCAACCAGCACAAGATTAAACGCTTTGGAGCTCAGGAAGACGCGTTTTTTGTATGACGATTCGAGTAATGGAGCGGCGTTTTCTAAATCGGAAAGAATTTGATTCACTCTAGCGTCTTCTTCTGAGAAAGAAGAGGCCTGAGAGTTGCTGGTGAAGCTACTTATAGTGGAAAACAATGGCTTATCAAGTGGGGTAGATAATGGCACACGCTTGTGAATCGGGTACCGATTTGGAGCCGAGTTGGGGCCGAAATTGCTAGCGCATAGGTCTGATGCTGCTGCTATGTAGCATCGCAAACGCCTTGAAGAAGCAGATAGCATGCTGTGGAAATTCAGAGGGTTTTTCGGATTTGCGGGTAAGGTGTTCGACGAATTGCCCAGACTTCGATCACAGGACTTGGGAGCCGATGCACTAAGGCGCGGCCTCGCGGGGTTTTGAATATAAGAGTTAAACACAAGTGCACACAAAGGTGTTTACGATTTTTTTTTTAAAATTTTTAATTTTGGTGTATTTCACAATTTTCCTTTCTAAGTAAAAAATCACCTTATTTCATTATATGACTAATTTGTATCAATTTAGGGGAACATAGTTGCCTTCTTTTACCAAAAATAGAAGATGTTTGTATCTTGTAAAGGAGCTGTAAAAATTACTTTAATATGTTGACACGGTCTTAGCTTAGTAGAAAAGTGTCTTGACTTGCAGACGATAAATCCCAGGTTCGAACCCCCCATAGCATCAGTTGTTTGTGTGTGAGAAACCTCCTCCCCTCTAGTTTAAACTATCATTTTTATTTTAAAAAATTACATATATCTAACTGTGAAAGAAATTAGAAAAGCAAAACAGAATTAAAGTCCACTTGATTTTCTATAGGCACTAAACTTGTACAACCCCAAAGGGTAAAAACAAAACAGACAACAGCTAGCTGAATACAAACAAGCGAGTTATTTGCATTTATGCAGTGCAAAAACATCATAATCTCAATCGCAGTACAAGTTTGACACTGACAAAGAAATGGAACCAATGCTCCGCCTAATATTGAAAGACAAAAGTGGTGGAAACAGAGTTCTAGTGTGACTTAGGCTTCCGTCTGGTCTCAAAGGCGACTTGAGTCTCTCCCGAATACAAATCGCCTTCCCCAGTCAGATACCACCAGCACCCTTGTGCGCCAACTGACTAACTTGCTGCAAATATAGGGAGAATGTTCAGACGATGGTGATATGAATATGACCGGTTCAAGCGAATCTATACCATAAATTTACCTAGCATATACTGAGTACCAGAGCCACTGGGTGCTGTGACCAATTGAGACCCAATCTCCTGGAAGATGAGCTGCCGTTTGTTCTCCTCCCAGAGGAGCAAACATCCCAAAATGCTTATACCTTGGGTTAAATCATATAAAAAGTTATCTTCTAGCATTTATACTAAGATCATGGATCAGGATGTCTTGCACCATTGACCACATATAACAGCTTATATCATGTTAAATTTGTGTTTCTATGCTAGATAAGATATTTGACTAGAGATTGGCAACAAAGTTTCACCTGAAGGGTTGAAAACAGTGGCGTCCAACGCCCCTAAACCTGAGGGGACCTTCAGGGTACTTCTCACACTCCTCCATACGGTTGAAACAGTTGGCAAGGTATGCACCTTGTTGAGCAGCTACCTAGAATATTACAATTTGGAAAGGGGGGAAAAAGACAAGTTAATAAAGTGATAGGATGCCTGAGTTAGAGGTTCTGAGAATCTTTTGTTAATTAGTTCACCTGAGCTGTTGCAGGAAGATTTTTCATCTGAGAATCTGCTTGTGATAGAGCGGACTTAAACGTTTCAATATCAACTTCAGCGGTCGGATTTTGCCAACTCTTTTCCAGTAACTCATCAATATTCCTCATCTGTTTGCTCTTCAAGTGAAGTTCCAACTGAGGATACCTTTCCACAAGGTCATCCATGATTTCTTGAAATTCCTCAAGGTTTAAAGTACCAGACTTGTCTGTGTCTGCCGTTCTGAATATCTCTACGATATCTTCCTGACAACAGATTGCCATGCAATGGTAACAAAGTTTCATATAGCTGATGAATGATTGCTCAACAAGTGCTCTATAATGCATATAAAATACACAGGTAGCTTGTCAATAAATATATATACCATGACCCTGCGTTGATTTATCGTTGCACAATCACCTAAAGCATATACACCATCACATCCTTCCACCCTCAGCCATTCATCAGTAGCCAAAACACGCCTGTTACTCTGTTGTGCTCAAACAAATACAACGTTGATTAATTGAAGTTTCAAGCCCAAAGTCAAGCTCCATATGATTGGAAATAAGCACAAATTAGCAACAAACCTGACCAATCTGCTTCATAAAATCAATAACCTCCGGGCGTGGCCCAATACCAGTTGCCCAGAGAACCATCCCATAAGGTAGATGTGAAACTTTGCCTGTTGCTCTTTCTTTGGTGGAGAGTTCCTTATCAGTTACTTTTACAACCATTGAACCTGTTTTTACATCAATGCCATCTCTGGAGAACTTTTGTTCAGCAAATGCAGTAATTCTCTTGTCAAACCTGTAAGACCAAACCAAATGCAACCATTAACTTGCCATATTTACCAAGATTAATCCACCATCATCATAAAAATCCTAATATAGAAGCATTCATGGCCTCACATGTTCAAAATATGATCGCTTGCCTCAATAACGGTAATTTGTACGCAGTCTATAACTGAAGGGTATAACTTGGCTAAATCCTCTTTAACAAAGTCATGAAGCTCTGCCGCAAATTCCACACCAGCTGGACCACCACCAACACATACAAAATGCAAAATGTTCTTTCTTTCTTCTTCGCTTATGCAAGGAAGACTTGCCCTTTCGAAACAGTTAATCACAGACTGACGGATCTTCATAGCATCTTCTATTCCCTACAAATTAGAAGTTAAAACCCAACAACATAAAAATGAATTTTATTTCTTCATCTTTTGAAAGTAGAGTGCTTTAAGTCAAAAGATTTAATTAATGTGCATTTGCTCCATAACATACCTTTCAACAAGGGAAGAATTAAGAAATAAAGATACCTTCAAGAAATGAGCATATTGCTCCACACCAGGGGTGTTAAATGTATTTGATTGAGCTCCCATGGCAATGATCAGGTAGTCATAATCTACACTAAATTCACCGTGTTTCCCACCCAGATTTGTGTCTTGAGTTGATCGACAGTAAACTTTCTTTTTTTTGGGATCGATTTTATGACATACTGCTTCCCTAAATTGAACTTCTAAACCTTTCTGCCACATAATCAAATGAAAAGAAATTAGGCCTTATTATGTATCTCCATCAATCAATAATCATACCATATCAATTAGGCTTTTATCGCATACTAACCTTCTTAGTAATGCATCGAATTGGTTCTACGATGCTGCGTGCTTCCACTGTGCCACAGGTAACACTTGGTAGCAAAGGAGTAAACAAAAAATAATTTTTGGGTGACACCACTTCAACATCATAATTAGAACTCTTCAAATTTTTCAAGAAACTGACTCCAGCCCAACCAGTTCCAAGTACCACCACCTTTTTTTTCTTGGCTATTTGGTCTTCCTGAACTGAATCAGCATATACAGTGTGGACTGGTGTGGTTTCATGAAATGCCGCTAGACCTCCCCCACTGCATATATACAATGCAAGTCAGACAAGGAAGAATTAAGATATGCAGAGATTCATATACAATACGGACATGAATCAACCATACATATGCATGCATAATATGTGCATGTTCATATATAATCAGCACAAACACATAACACTAGAACCGCTAATGAAAACGACTGATAAACCGAAAAAAGAGAAGAAAAAAAGAAACCTGACTGTTCAAAAAATAAACCAAAACTACTGAAAGCTCATATAAGATGCATGTTAAAGAGAAATGAAAGACCTGACTGTGACAACAACAAGAAGCTTGGTCAGAGAGGGGTGTTGACGAAGGAGCCTCGAGGCACTTTCATAGAAAGAATGTCCCCACATTGTGAAACCCAGTTTCTGATTCTGATTCTGATTCTTTCTCGAAAAGAAAAGGAAGAAAAGTCTAATGCCGGAATATATATGATTTTGGATTGAGACAGTGATCTGGTTGCCAAAAATTGAGGTGACAATTTCTAATGGAAGGGTATGTGAGTGAGGGTTATTACTTCAAATCAGGGCCCGAAGCCTATGGTGCAATTGTCACGTAAAAGAAGGCACTCTATTCTTTTGGGTCCGAGGTTGACTTAGTCAGACCAGAAAAAGTAGGACACGTGTGCTTTGTCTAAAAGTCCCAGACAGGGAGACAGGGTTGTAAATTAAGTTGTAGCCTATGATATTGTTTGGATGTGGTGGTTAATAATCAAAATTCCAGTTTTTAATTCTCTGAAAATTATCTCATGCATGTGAAGAAGTTAAACGCAATGTCTCCAAACTCACATGGGCTTTGAACATCCCACTTCTTCACACATGCAGAAGAATTGATAGAAACAACATATTCACTGCAGTAAGTAAAATTCGATGTTTTGGCCATGAATGAATCACATCACAAGGAATTTTTTCTACAGCCTACAAAGGAATTTCTCTCTGAATTTACATATGACGCAGATGCAAACACTCATAATTTACTGGTGCCAGAAATATGCTGGCCCTCTTCAAATGCGGCTTGAATCTCTCCCGAAAATAAATCTCCGGGTCCAATCAGATACCACGAGGACCCTAGTCCGCCAGCTCACTTGCTTGCTGAATAAGGAAAACATTGAATCGAATCAGATTCAATCTTGCAGATAGTATGTTATAACTCTTGTTTACCAGAAGCAAGCAAATTAAGATCACCTTGCATATACGGAATACCAGAGCCACTGAGTGCTATGGCCAATGGAAACCCAGTCTCCAGGTAGCTCTGCTGCTGCTTCCTCTCCCCCCAACGGGGCGAATTGCCCGAAATGCTTGTACCTAGTGATTCACAAGTTACAAGTAACTCAGTGGTTAGGAAAGGAAAAAGAAAGAAAATGGCATATGCAGAATCAACCGGACAGTATATATTGTGTGTCAAAGTGAGATTTTGCTAGCAATTTAGAATGACAAATAAAAAGGCAGTTATGGAACTTATTGAAATTTTCATTCCCATTTTTAAATAATAAAGGGTCCAAGTGAGACGAGCCTAAAGTATATTGCATACCGGAAGGGAAGAAAGTCATGATGCCCAGAACTTTTAAAACGTCTAGGACCTTCAGGATTCTCTTTGCTCTGCTCTCTCCGGTTAAAGCACCTAGAAAGATATGCTCCCTGCTGAGCAGCAACCTGAATGCCAAAAGAGTGTAGAAACTGAGGGTCCCTTTCTTATAGTTGGACGGCATGAAATCATACTTCATAACTAAAAGTAACCAGTTTACTCCAACTACAAGATAAAAGACATATACCTGTGCAGTTGCAGGCAGACTCTTCATCTGTGAATCCACTTGAGCAAGGGCTAATTTAAATTCTTCAATGTTCACTTCCGTCCTATCATTACCCTCAGGATCTTTCAATAGGTCCTTCAAATCCTGCACATGCTGGCTCCTTAAATAGAGCTCCATTTGGGGGTACCTTATGATGATGTCGTCAATTACATCTCGAAATTCACCAACTGTTAAGGTACCAGAGTTATCTTTGTCCGCAGCTTTAAATATGGCAGAGATATCTTCCTAAAGGTGACAAGATGGATACCAGTTTTAGCAATAATGTGTGAAAAACTACTTCAAATATAAGAAACAAACACTAAATATACAAAATATTTTGACTTCAAGAAGCTGCTCCAACATACCACACCATAATAAATCTAGGCTTCCAGCACTTACGGAAATTCTAATGATGAATATAAAAGAGGTACAGGTTTTGCATACCATGATTTTACGTTGAGTAATTGAAGCACAATCGCCAATGGCATACACATCTTCACAACCCTTTACACGCAGCCATTCATCAGTCACTAGAACACGTTTATCAGCCTGCACATGGAGCAGAATATAAATTACGATTTGACTGAGCATGTCACCCATGCAGCATCCATATTAGTCCAAGCAGATTGTGAAAACCATCAATCCGACAAGACCAGTTGATTATAATGTAAATTCTATATTTCTCAGGCTTTGGATGGCATAAAAATTATGAAACAAACCTGCCCAATTTGTTTCATAAAGTCACTCACAACTGGACGAGTCCCAATACCAGTAGACCACACAACCAACCCATGTGGCACAGAGCAGACCTCACCCTTGGATTTCACCTTCATTGTGATTTCCTTATCAGAAACACTGACAACCCGACATCCTGTCTGAACATCAATACCATCTCTGTTAAACTTCTTCTCAGCAAACGAACTAATTCTGTCATCAAACCTACAGAGAGAAGATAAGAAATTTTAATGAGTTCCTTGAAGTGAACTTGCCTATTCACTTTTTCAAATAAGAAAAGTTTCAAATCATAGAAGGTGAGCTTCCGTGATTGGTATAAGTTCATTGGTCCCATACTTCAATATTACGGAAACAAGTTGCTGAAACTTCGCATAAATGAAGTGTGGAATCAAGCTAAAATGGGTTTATCATTCCAAAAAGCAATCAATAAGATAAAACATGATGCATCTTTCTTACATGTTCAAGATGTGATCTCCCGATTGGATCACTGTTATTTTCACAAGATCCTTAACCATAGGATATAACTTGACTAAATCCTCTTGGAAATAATCATGCAGCTCTGCAGCAAATTCCACACCAGTAGGACCGCCTCCAACAACTACAAAATGAAGATTTCTCCTCCGCTCTTCTTCACTTAGACCTGGAAGTACAGCCATTTCAAAGCAATCTATCACACTCGTACGTATCTTTTGAGCATCTTCTACTTCCTGCATGTGAAGTCAAATATGCTTCATTAGAAAATTTCCTATCACCACCTTATGAAAGAAGACTAAGAGCAACTTGGTTTTCTTGACAGACTTTAAGATACACAAGTTCATTTAAGAAAATTGAACAAGCAACCTAATTTAAAGCATAAATATGATTAAATGCTGCTTTGCTCCACTTGCATAAAAATAAACTCACTTGCCTTCAGAAAATGACAGTTCTCCTTTACACCAGGAGTGTTAAAAGTGTTTACTTGTGCTCCTATAGCTATGACCAAGTAGTCATATTCAAGGGAAAATTCATCATTTCCCACCATGTTGGTGCCAAAATTAGCCCGCAAGACAACACTTTTATTTGTAGCATCAATCTTGACACACTCTGCCTCGCAAAATTTGATCTCTCCATTTCTCTGCCATGACATAGAAGTAACTTATGAACATTAATTTCTGGCTTACAGTTTGGAACTTGTGAACATAATGCCAACGAATTCCTGCAACATATACTAATATACATTTGTATGTGATCAATCTTTCCATACAACTAATATGTAAACACATAAAGAATTCCAGCAACTTTTGAATGTGTCGCTTACCTTCTTTATAATATTTCGAACTGGTTCTACTATGCTTCGGGCTTCAACCGTCCCACATGTGACACTAGGTAACAAAGGGGTAAACGCGAAATAATTCCGGGGTGAAACAACCTGAACATCATAAGCTGAAGCATCAAGATACTTGAGGAAACTAGTACCAGCCCATCCTGTCCCAAGCACCACCACTCTCTTCTTCCTGGACTCATCTGGTTTATCATCAACAACACTAGGAGAGCCAATGTTTGACTGTGATTCTGCATACGCCAGGAGACCTCCACTACTGCAATCATCCAAAAAAAAAAAACAAACAGAAAATGTGATCAACATTTTGTCTATATTTGCTTGTCTATTACATTGAGGCAAGAAAAGCTACTGTCTACTTTCAAAAAAGTTTATTTTGGTGTTAACTAGGAAAAAAAAGTAACAGTTCAAAAACAAATAAAAAAATTAAAAGCAATAAACTAGTGTACCTCTTCAACTAGCCCTTTTATTAGTAGATCTATATCACGTTACTTGGAATATGTACATTCAGTGTAATCCTAGCCTACAGACTAAGCAAGCAAAGGAATAACGTGAGGGGTAGGGGTTCTTTGCCACAGTGAAAGATCACATGAAACGAATCAAATAAGTTAGACATTTACAATTAATATATTTTCTCTAATTCCGTTTTCACAATGACCAAACAAGGGCTAAGTCTCTGGTGTATGGCTAAGAAAACTGAGGTTCATAGAGAAATTTGGATTCAGAGTTTATGGATTATGCCATTTTGCTTTCATGGGAAATAGAAAAAATGATACTTGAACTAAGTGAAATACAACCAAAACTTAAAAAAGAATGTCATTATATCCTAGGGAAGAAAAAAAATGAAATTCAAGCTTGCCATCTCATTTTCTAGTCCTACATTTTTCTCAGAAGCCAAACAGATCGAAACAAGAAAGAAAAAGTTAACATGGGTAAACAAGAATTGAGGAGGAAAACGAATCACTGAAACAGGGGAAAGTAGAGAACTGAGAACCTGAGAGTACAGAGCACCAGAAGCTTGGAGGCAACAGGGTGGCCATTGAAAGCTCTTGAAGCTCTGGTGAAGAAGGACGAGATCGTCATAAGTTGACCAGAATTGAGAGGCTGATCAAAGAAGACAGTGAGCAAGTGAAGAGACAGTGTAATTAGAAAGAAGAGAGTAGAGAGGAGCTGCTATATTAGTCATTACTCAATGGACACGTCGCCCTTGTTTTGTGCAGTTATTTAGTGGATGAGTTGGATCCTCCCGACAGGAACATGATTAGATGGTAGCTGTAGGTAAGATGTAGGCTGGGCCTGTTTTAGATCGACACGTGGCATTATAGTATTTTATACGGATCTGAATTTTAAACATAAATTTTATGTCGATTGATATTTTTTTATATTTTAATTTAATCTAAATTATAGAGAAGAAAATTCAAATTACGGTACAGTTCGGAAAGCACATCAGCTCTGATCAACTTGACTAAAAGTTGTATAATATTTTTTTAAGTAAAGTATAATAGTATAGTAGTGATATATATTTTGATAAGGACTAAAAGTAAAATTTGACATTTTGTTTTTGTAAAAAGGACAGATGGCTCCAACTTGTATGGTGGTTTTTTAAGGGATTTTTAATAGTTTTATAAGAAAATTGGGTTGGGACCTTCCTTTTTCGTTCTTTTTGGCCTGATCATTTGGGACCTTCCTAGTCCCTTGGATAGTCGACAATCTTTACATGACGATGTGCTACGTACTTCAGATTATTTTGCTTGAAATAATTGATCAAATAATGGAATTTCACGAACAAGTCAATGTTGATATGATAATATATATATAGGGATACAGTACCCTTTTATTAAGAAATCTTTTAAATATTTTTTGATGGACACCTTTTAGGGTATTTTATGAATTTTTTTTTCAACGATCCGAATTATCTATTTTTTAAGTCTATATTCACATATCATCCTTGCAAAAAATTAGACAAATCAAAAACCGTTTTGACATTCAATTGTGTCCTACAAAATCAATGAACATGGTGCTTCAAGAAAATACTAAGATTTCAGTAATTCAATTGAGTGGTCAAATGATATTAGAGTCAAGTGATATTTAATAGAGATGATCTTTTAATAGATATCTACAAAATAGACGGTGTAGATTAGTGAAATACAATATGGAGTACGACATACAAATAGTGGTGAAGCCAAGATTTTATGTGTGTGGGGGCCTCTCAGAAAATATAAACAATAAAAAATTTGAACTCAAGACATACCAAAACATCAAAAATAATATTGTCTATTCATTACAATTATATTTTGACCCCAAAAAAAAAAAATTCATTACAATTCATAATTGTCCTCGACAAGTTTTCATATTTTGACAACCATATCATCTATACTATTAAAAATATTTTTCTCAATATATGCAACCTAGTAATCATTCATCTATGAATTAATCTAATTTTAAAACTTGATAATATAATATTGAGTTTGAGAGAAAAAATCACAAACAATGAGAAACTTTGTTCCCGTCAAGAAAATAGAAACATAAATTAAAATCTCTTTGCGTTTTAGCAATTTGTGTAAAAATTAATATTTGTGTTAAAAGGTAATATAATAATAATAGTTTTATTAAAACTTTTGGGAATGGATTTGCAGAAAAAGATGCAGTCTTGGTGGAAATGTAGGTTTGGCTGGGTAGGGCTCCACGTGGTAAAATAAATATGTTAATTAATATGGATTATCCAATAACAGCATACTACTTTTTTCTTTTTATAATAAAAACTACGTGGGGTTTGGGACTGTACTGGTCCCAACATGGCTCCGCCCCTGCGTTCAAAGGTATCCCTCAAATAATATTTGAGGGATCTTCCAATTGAAGCTCTCTGTATAAGGATATTCTCAAGTGCGGACGTCCGAATACGACTTATTGTCCGGACTTATTTTGTTTTATTTGAGGGATCTTCCAATTGAAGCTCTTTGTATAAGGATATTCTCAAGTGCAGACATCCGAATACGACTTATTGTCCGGACTTATTTTGTTTTTTTCCATGATGAGAAAGAATTTATTCATTCAATGAAAAGGAAGCCATTTCTATTTTGTTTTGTGTAACTCTCTTCTTTTCCATATTATTATCTTTAGAAAAAGGCACTAAACAGCCCCGAAGTTCTATCTACAAGGCACCAATGAAGAAAAGCCAAATCTAAAGGTGTTGCTTGACTTTTTGGTATTGCCGGAGCCTGTTTTCTATTGTACTAATACTAGGAAATTAAAAGTGAGAAAAGTGTCTGAGTTGATTTTATTAGCAGAAAGAATGCACACAAAAAAGTTGTCCGTACATTAGTAAGATAAGGACACCCGCATTAGAGATCAGAACTTCCATTAAAGAATCCTTTAAATAAGTTTATTTGACGGATATTTTTATAGGACTCACTCTACATTATATTTTACTAATTCTAATCATCTATTTTTTAGATAATTATTCAAAGATCATCTCTATAAAAAATCACTTGAATCCGATATTATTTGACAACTCAATTGAGTTATTGAAATTTTAGTACTTTCTTGAAGTACCGTGTTCAATGGTTCTGTAATAGAATTGAATGTCGAAACGGTTTTTGATTTGTCTTATTTTTTGCAAGGATGATCTATGAATGTAAACTTAAAAAATAGATGATTTGGATCGTTAAAAAAAAAATTCGTAGAAAACCCTAAAAAATGTTCCTCAAATAATTATTTGAAAGATCTCTCAATAAAAAGATAAGTTCTATATAGTAAGTTATACTTCTAGCTAAACAGCTTACATATAATGCATAGTGGGAACATCATACATTTAACTATTTCAATACCACACAGATTTTTCGTTTGCATGGGGTTAACTGTAACATGCCTTGGACGGTGACCCTTGGCCCTTGTATAGAATCTGTACATTTTCTTTCACCAATTCGGGTGAATAATTTGTGTAATAATACAATGTCGACATGTTATTTGATGCTATCATTATAAATAATTATTGTTCACAATATTAATCTACAAAATTAGCGTCGATCACAACTAACTGCGAATGCGCAGAGTCATTCATACAAGAATTACAAGTTACAACCTACCAATACCACCACCTTGATTGGAAGCATGACATTTTCTGCTTTCTTTTGTGAGTTGTACAAAAAGACACAGGTGCACAGCACACAATGAACAGTCTGAAACAGCCCAATGTAGAACAACCTAGCCGAAGGCCTAGCAGACGAACAGAGGAACAAGGTACAGAAAAAGAAGAGACCTAACAGCTTCAAGGGGAATCCCTGTGCATGCCCGAAGCCTATCACTACCAGCACAGTTTTTTCTGATGGGATGGTCACTTGAATTTGGCCCATTAAATGCTTCAACTTGGTTCATGGTTCTAACTTCTAATTAGTCCATGGAGGACCTGAGACATAGGGTTCAGTAACAAAATTGGAACCACTAATTCACAAGATGGATTTTGCCAGAGTGGGGATTTTACGAATGGCAACTAGAAATAAAACGTTGTTAAGTAATTTCTGAAATTAATTAAAAGATTTAAATATTAATTATTCACTAAAGAAATAATAATTAAAAACTAATTACTAATTAAAGTAATTAAATAAATTACTTAATTACAAATATTAAACTAAATAAGACTAACATATATTAGGTAATTTAAGATAAAATATTTAAATAGTAAATAAAAATAAAATAGGTATACTTGAATAAATAAAAATTCAATATTCAAATATATTTAAACCGTATAGCCGAGCGGCTATACTATTTAAATATTCGAATATATGCGATGAGTACAGCCGGGCGGCTGTACTATTTAAATATTTGAATATATTCGGAGAGTTACTATTTAAATATATTATATTTGCAGAGTATAGCCGCGCGGCTATATTATTTAGCCGACCTGCTATGCTATTAATTTAAAAATAATTGGAAAATACCAAAGTATAGCCGCGCGGCCATACTATTTATCGAAAAAATAATTAAAAAATACCGAGGGGTCACATGAAATGTAGCTTCACCGAGGGGTTCTCCCTGAAAACAGGTGAAAACAGGGTCTCAGCTCCACCACACCTCAAACAAGCGGATAGAATCATCATAGGTCACATGAACACAAAATTCAAAACATCAAATCATTAAAAGAAATCAAATTTATAAACTGAAGGCTCAGAGTATGAAACAGCTCTCTCGATCACGAATTTTCTGAAGCAGAACTGGCATAAAGCTGTAAATTTAGTCATCACTGCCAAAACAGATACGAAAAAATATGCAAACTTTTCAACAACCCAAAACATAAATTAACAAAAAAAAAGCACAAATCATGGCTCATATCAAGAAATTCAACCATTGATTATCACATTCTGCTTCATAGATTGCTCTCAGAAGCGCGGATAATTTGTAATCATCGCCAAAATTCAATCAAAAAAAACTGAATTTGGAGATCTAAAGAGGACAAATCTAGCGGACGTTGTTAGAGGCAAAACCATCAAAACAGATAAGCCCCTACGTTGACACCGCAATCGCTTTGCGCCTCCATGACTAGCTCTGTTTTCGGAGAATCTTCAAAAACAGGCTCAAGGTGTGTCGAGGCGTAGCATACAGTACTGAAATTCATAAAAAGGGATAAGCTTGGGGGAGATATAGCCGTCGATTTGACACAGAAAAGCCGTGGGGAGCGAAGCTAAACTGCAACACTTAACGGCGACGTTTTAGCACGAGCATTGGGGCTTTCATCTTCAGTGAGAACTCTCAGAGAAGCCCGGGGTGCAACGTGCGTGATTCAGTGAGAATTTTGATTATCTGAAACAGAATTGAACAACAAGCAACAGAGGAGATGGGAAAGGCTTCGATGGAGACTGAAGAGTATCAAGGAGAAGCAGCGGTTCGTGTTGTTTATATACTATTTATTAAAAATAAAAATATTTATATATTTATAAAATAAAATAAAAAGGGCGGCTATACTCTTTAAATAAGTTATAGCCGCTCGGCTATACTATTTAAACCAAAATATAATCATGCAGCTGTACTATTTATTAAAAAATTAAATAAAAAAGGGACCCGCCTAATAACACCTAGGCATCCCATTTTTTTTATTAAAAAAAATAAAATAATTAAAGAGGTTGCCTATCTTTTTAGGTGCTTATACTGTGAAGATAGTCTATTCAAAGAGTATAGCCGGGCGGCTATACTGTTAAAAGTTTCTATTTATAGCAAATAACCGCTCGGCTGTATGCTTAAATTCTATTTATAGAGTATAGCCGTGCGGCTATACGCTTTAAATATAACAATATAACAATAAATATAAATAAATAAATAACCACCTTAGCAAAGCACAAGTGTTGCCATATGCAAAAGTTATCTATGCTAACAAATATCCGACGGCAAGTTGCAGCCATGAAATAACGGTCAGAATCAGCACAATCTCAAAGATAGGGAGTTGCGCTCATCAATTTACAGAACTCATGTGATTCATGTCACAGTTTCAGCCACTTGGGCTTAACAGGTTTTTTCTCTGCAGGCATCTTCTCTTGAACAAACAGGAGGTGATGCCTCTGGTATCGTTTCTGGTGCAGACTCAACAGGCTCTGCATGCTTAGTGAGGAGTTCCATACCTTTCAAAGACATGATCTCTTCTTGAAGGAAGGGACCTGACTTGGCATCTGAAGCATCATCTGCTGGACATGACATTACAATAATCAAACATTTATGGCCGAGGCTATACTCGTTAGAAAAAAAAAACAAAAAACAAAAAACAAAAGGATCCAAGCAGTGGCGGATCCAGGATTATGTGGCCAAGGGGGCTTATGTGGCCAAGCTTACTTGTTTGTAGTTGAAAACAAGGGCGGAGGGAGGAGGACTCCGGCGGCGGCGAACGGCGGTGATTGGTGGTGGCCCAGCCAAGACTTGATGATGGAGGTTGGGGGAGAGGTTAGGGTTTGAGAGGGTTGGGAGAGGAAGTGTGAAATTGGAAATGAAGGATTTGGGGCTGCTGTGCTGTGCAGATTCGAAGGGTAACGACGTCGTTTTGAGGCCAGGTCATTTAAAAAAAAATTGACTGAGCCTTTGCCAAACGACGTCGTTTGGCAAGGCTGTTTTAAAAAAAAATTGAGCGCAGCGCAGCAGCTGCACAGGTTGTCTTCGTCTGCTGGGAGTTTCGTCGAGCAGTTGGCGGGCATCCATGGGGGCTTCGCGCAGCTGTCCAAGGGGGCTTCAATGGAATCTCAGGCCAATTTTCCAACCTTCCAAGGGGTCGTCCGACCCCTCTTGTCCCAACGTGGATCCGCCCCTGGATCCAAGTATATATACGAGGCTATACGATTTATGAAAAAAAAATTTCAAAAAGGACGCCCTTATGGCCGCGCGGCTATACTCTTGAAAAAAAATTCAACAAGAACGCTAGTATAGCCGAACGGCTATACTCTTTAAATATATTGTGTTTACAAAGTATAGCCGCGCGGCTCTACTATTTTTTTGAAAAAAAGAACGCGCCTCAGGTATAGCCGCACGGCTATACGCTTGAGTAACAAAAACAAAAGGAAAAGTGGCCGCAGCGACTATGGCAGCTTTTAGTTATAATATTATAATCTGAGTGAAGTTTTACAGTGATGCACATCTTCTTTGGGAACATTTAACAGCAAACGTCGTCAAAGAAACTTGCTAGGAAGAAAAAATATGATAAAAAGTAATTAATTAATATATTTAAATATTAATTTTTCACTAAAGAAATAATAAATAAATACTAATTACTGATTAAAGTAATTAAATCAGGCTAAAATATTACTGAATTACAAATATTAAACTAAACAAACTAATTTGTACTAAATTTTTTATATAATCAATTACTATATATTGAATAATTTAAGAAATTAATTAAAATATTTAAATACTAATTAGTCACTAAATAAATAATATTTGAAATATAATTAGTAATTAAATAAGGGCTACGATATTTCTTAACTAAAAAAACTAATTTTGTTTTTAAAAAATAAAAATAAAATAGGCATATTCGAATAAATACAAATAAACAATAAATATTCGAATATTTAATTAGTACAGCCGATCGGCTATAATCCTTAAATTTATTCGAATATTTAAATGGCATGGCATCGGCTATTAAATATTCGAATATATTCGGAAAGTATAGCCGCGCGGCTATACTCTTTAAAATGGCAAAAGATTAACAAATAAAACTATATTTTACGGAAAATGGTAACTAAAGTATTTCCCCTTGCAACTACCTATAACTACAATATTTTCATTATCACGTGTAGAAACTATATGCAATAGAAGTAACAATATTGAAAGCAAAATTGCTTATGAATGCGTCGCTGAGTGTGATTTGAGTATACACATTTCCTTTTTATGTCTTTCCCTCTCCTATATATGTTTTTGTTTAGTGGTTAAAAAGGAGTAAATACCAGCAGCAAAACTTTTTTTAGGGCATGGAAATTTGATTTAAAATAGTTAATTATGTTACCCTACCAAATTCTTCACATTCATATGCAGGAGAAATTCAAATCAGATTCAGTTTCACATGATTTTCACCTAAATCCAAAATACAAAGAGCTTGAAAGCGATTAGATGTAGTGCTGTTGTTTAACTTCAGTCTCTACCAGTAACAAGAGATGAAGCTGATAGACAACACCGAAATTTATGAGTTTTTCAGACCCTAAACCTAATCCAATTAAGGACAAGGGTATAGTTAAAACTCAAAATCAAACATTAACAGTGTTTGATTTAAAACACACAAACGAAGAACATGTTGCCTGAGTAGGTTCCCCTGCAAAACCAGGGTCTCGCTTCCTCTACGCCTCAAACACGTTGGATTTCAACATCCTTATTAGCACCTAAACTTATCACACAAAAACCAAACACATAAACACTGGATTTTGATGCAATAATTAAGATTAAAAACCTCAGTTAAATCCATTGATGTCATATGAAATGTAGCTTCTCCGAGGGGTTCTCCCTGAAAACAGGGTCTCAGTTCCACTACACCTCAAACAAGCGGATGCAATCATCCTAGGTCAGAACAACAAAATATTCAAATCAAAACTGTAACAAGAAGATTTTCAAAACATAAAATGGCAAATCAAGCAATGGACACAAAAACATTTGATTTGGGATGCAATAATTTAGACCAAAACCTCAGCTAAATCCATTAATGTCATATGAAATGTGGCTTCGCCGAGGGGGTTCTCCCTGAAAACAGGGTCTCAGCTCCACCACACCTCAAACAAGCGGATTGAATCATCATAGGCCACATGAACACAAAATTCAAAAGATCAAATCATCAAAAAAAACACAAAAGAAATCAAATTTACAAACTGAAGGCTCAGAGTATGAAACAGCTCTCTCGATCACGAATTTTCTGAAGCAGAACTGGCATAAAGCTGTAAATTTAGTCATCACTGCCAAACAGATATGAAAAAGTATGCAAACTTTTCAACAACAGAAAACATAAATTAACAAAAAAAGCACAAATCATGGCTCATATCAAGAAATTCAACCATTGATTATCACATTCTGCTTCATAGATTGCTCTCAGAAGCGCGGATAATTTGTAATCATCGCCAAAATTCAATCAAAACAACTGAATTTGGAGATCTAAAGAGGACAAATCTAGCGGACGTTTTTAGAGGCAAAACCATCAAAACAGATAAACCCCCACGTTGACACCGCAATCGCTTTGCGCCTCCATGACTAGCTCTGTTTTCAGAGAATCTTCAAAAACAGGCTTAAGGTGTGTCGAGGCGTAACATACAGGACTGAAATTCATAAAAAGGGCTAAGCTTGGGAGAGATATGGCCGTCGATTTGACACAGAAAAGCCGTGGGGAGCAAAGCTAAACTGCAACACTTAACGGCGACGTTTTAGCACGAGCATTGGGGCTTTCATCTTCAGTGAGAACTCTCAGAGAAGCCCGGGGTGCATCGTGCGTGATTCAGCAAGATTTAAACAAACAAAACAAGGAATTTTGATTATCTGAAACAGAATTGAACAAGCAATAGAGGAGATGGGAGGAGGCTAGGAAAGGCTTCGAAGGAGACTGAAGAGTATGAAGGAGAAGCAGCGGTTCGTGTTGTTTATATAGGCAATCTAAAGCCCTGCACAAACCCTAGGTCATTTTCTTACTCGTACTACGGTTGTAACGACGCCGTTTCTTCACTATCTAGCCGTTCAGCATGCTCAATGTCCTTTTTGCCCACGACTGGTTTTGTAATTTGTAATGTCCTTTTTTGTTGAGCAATAATAGGATTTGGTAAAACTCAAGACCGATTCTTCCTCCCCCAATATCGTTTGTATCACAAGTAATTTTCCCTTCCTCTTATAGGACTCTTTCTTTCAACCTTAGACATTAACCAAGAACAGAGAGAGCCCAAAGAATATTTTCTATATATTTCTCAACCTCAACATACAATGGCTCCCCAATTGGTAATAAGGCCACCATCGAGGATACAACAGTAATTGTAACAGATTCCCCAACTAAAACTTGACACGTGGCTAACTAACTATCTAAAACTGTTTTATAGTTTGGCTCTAACAACAAGATTTGTTTCCTTGCACACTTATGACCTCTCACAAATTTTTCATCACAATAAAAATAAAGATTATTCTACCATTTATATTGGATTTCTTCAGGGGTTAATTTCTTGATAGGTGATCGGTGCATAATTACATATCTTTTTATACCCTTCTAATTTATGATTTGGTTATGTTTTTGAGTTAAACTTGTGCTTTTAATAAAGTTTGTGTATATTTCAGTGTAATAAGGTTGAGACTCATTACATGCATTTTGAAGACAATTTAGCTTAAAACAGTGTCTGCAGATCATTCAATTTCACGGATTAACCTGTACTTGCTCAAGAAGAACCAGATAATGAGCCATACATCATTGGAAAGATACTGAAGTCTAGTTTCCGTAGCATTTTACGGTTCATGATTCGGAGTCTTCTAGAGGAAGTTATATATGATTTAGTAGATCAAGGTCAAAATTCGGCAGCATCTGCGTTACTGGGCCATAAATGACATTTGAAGGTCTTTCCGATTTTTCCTTGAGTTGAGCTGCATATGCTTGGAAAGATAAGACAAAGGGCTTGAAGATCCATATTTTTCCAGAATTTTATGAATGTATTAACAAGCCCAAAACGAATCCAAAAGAAGAGTGCAATGCATTGTCATGCATGACATATGCATGATGAAATGCACTATCTAGTGGGAATTGTTGGTGAAGTGCACTATCTTGTGGGAAGGTTAGATGAAGCATATTCAAGTCTTATAATTGAAGTGGGAGTTGCAACACTAAGTTTAAAGAAAGAAAAATTGTTTTCAAATGTAATGGTGTGTTAGGTGAAGTTGATGAAGTGAGTGGAAAGCAATATTTAATTTAGATTTTCAACTTCCTTAGGCCTATAAATAGTGAGGTTTCCCAAGCTTGTAAACACACCCCAAGGGGGGAGCTCTCAAACATTTCTCTAGAGCTCCCCTCCCTTCTCTCCCTCAAATTCTCTTAGTTTTCCTTTCTAGTTCTCAATTGTTGTAATAAAATCCTTTTGCTAAATGTTTCTTTGAGTTTTTCTGAGTTCTTCTTAACTTTCCATTGTAATGTAAATTCTTTTCTTTAGCAATTCAAGTTTGAGTAGTTTCCAAGTTTCAATTATGGTTTTTGTTCTTATTCATTATGCTTATAAGTTAATATGCTAGTTTGAATGATTGATCACCATTAAGGCTTGCATGTTAGCTATCTTGGTTTGAATTAAGACTAGACACCATGCTTTAATTCGAATTGAACTATGAATAGGAAGAGTATGTATGGACATTCGACAACAGGGATTAGATACATGCTTGGTTGTTTAAAATGTTCTTCTATGCTTAATGGGTTCCTAATGCTTAATTTAGGTTTGACAACAAATGATCAAGTTAGGGAATTAGGAACACAAGGTTAGGACCAGACACCATGGCTTAATCATACTTTAGCTAGAATCAATCCGTTAATCTAAATTGAACTTGGGAACTTATTCGCTTGAGTTAATTTCTTTTCTTTCTTCCTTGTTTGATTTATTTTCTTTCTTTTTTTCATTTCTGTTTTGTACAGGGAATTGAATTAAATCAATCTATCATCAATCCTCGTGGGATCGACCTCGCACTTACATATGCTAAACTACCAACGGCTCGTGCACTTGCGAGTATCACAAGTTGAGGATGCAGCTGAATCGACGCAACAATAGGCATATCCTTCCTACGAACAACTTCATTTTTAGCAGGAACTAAATCATTTTGTATGGGTAAAAGAGGCAATCTTGACTTAGACATTCCAGCAGAATGTGCATACCTCAACTTCTGGAGTTTAGCATCCATTTCATGAGCAAAATTCATGGCCTTATGAACTGTAGTAGGACGAAGCAACTTGACATCATGCTTGAGTTCTTCCCTTAATCCTCCAACGAAACAACTCAATCGAAAAGTCGGACTAAGATCACATATTCGAGTTGCCAAGCGTCGGAACTCAGCGATATAGTCCTTTAAGGGGCTGTTTGGTATGACAGATTGTTATGGATTGGACTAAATCTTGGGAACTGTCTTGGATTAACTCGAATTGGCCTAAGCCAGATTAAGTACTGGCCTGCGTTTGGTGATGCGTCGGACTAAGAAGCTGGATTGTAAAAATATTGAAAACCTATGTTTGGTGGTGTTAGACTAAAAAATTTATTTAAATATTTAAAATTGATTAGGGATTTTGACCTAATACTGCAAAGAAACCAACGAGAAATGTATAATTTATTATATACATTTAAAAAAAATGTTTTTTAAAGACTAAAACTATCTTTATCTTATATCTTTTTTCTTTCTTTCTTCCTTTTCTCTCCTTTCTCTTTTCTTCTTCCTTCCCAGCCCCGTTTCTTTTTTCTTTTTTCTCTTTTTCTCTCTCCTTCCCGATCTCACTGGTTCTCTCTCTTTTTTTCTCCAATATTGACACAATGGTATCCTTCCTTTTCTATATCCCCCTCCCAAACCTTTCTCTGCTTCCCTCTCATTTTCTCTCTATTCTTCCCTCCCCACCCCCCACCCCTCTTTTTTTTTTTGGGTACAGAGGTAAACGCCCCAAAACAGAAACAATTAAATAGGAACAAGGGAGGTCTGGCAACACCTTGAGCATCAACATCTAAAATGGCTCTAAGGAAGGTAGAAGTTTCTTCAAAAACATGGAGGCCATGATTAAACTCATGACTTTTGGCAGCCAAGGTCTCTTATTCCCCTTTGAAGTCACAGATCCTCATCTTCTTCGAAGTCACAAATCTCCATTTGGTTTCACTGAGCCACGATCGATGGTTGATAATTTTTCGAAAGGTTCAATTGGGTTGTTGTTCCATTGGGTTTGATTTGGTGGTGGTTGATTCAAGTGGCTGGGTTTGAATTGGTGGTGGGTGGTCGTGTGACTGGGTTTACGGTGGTGATAGTTCTAGGTGAAGAAGAAGAAGAAACTTATTCTTGAAGCTTGGATATGGATTTGGTCTTGCGATTGGATTGGTCGGACTCGCGCGTCAAAATAGCACGTTCGCTATTTTGCAAACTGCATTTCAGCCTCTCTGTATAAGGAGAGCGAGTGAGGAGGTTTTTGTACTGTTGGACTCTACAATCCCTTTTAACTTAGTCCCCATTTTACCAAACATGGGCTTCAAGGCTTATTTAGCATAGTCTAGTCTAGTCCAGTCTAGTGAGGCATACCAAACACACCCTAAGGGACCTGTTTAACGAAGCTTAAAGAGTGACTCTGCAAAATCCCTTGGTAAAATCTTCCAATTTGGACAAAGAAGAAACACATTCCTCCCATTGATACCATTGCAGAGCCTCACTATTCAGATGGAAAGAAACCATTTTTACCTTTTTTCTCATATGGCACCGAAAAGTAATCAAAATATTGCTTTGCCTTGTAAATCCATTCAATTGGATCATCCCTATCACTGAATATGGGGAATTCTATCTTAACAAAGGGCATATGATTCTCAGAAGAAAAACCCCTTTCCCTATCTCTGTGATCCCTTTTTTCGCGCCACCGAAAGCCGTCACCATCGTCGTCATCAAATGGAGGCAAGAATGGCTGATCAAAACCCTCATGACGAGAATCAATTGAATCGAGGCGTGTGTCAATGGTGTTGTGCGGAAGCGTCAACCAACTGCGAGTGAAAAATAAACAACAACAGGCAGGAGAAGAATTGAACAAAATAATCAACAAGAGCAACACCAAGATTTATACTGGTTCGACAATTGCCTACATCCAGTTTGGAGACGACGGAGTATTCCACTATAATCAAATGAGAGAATACAATAGTGTTTAACACTCAGAAACCCAAGCCCCAAATATACCCAAGCTCACACACTCAAGAATATAAAGGAAATACAAATTGAGTACAATTTAGAGAGGGAAAAATAACCAATGACAACAACAATTGTTTTGCTGCCCAACTCTTATTTTTCCTCTCTGCCAACTTCTCTCTACAACTCCCGTATCAGCTGTCCTCTTTGCTTCTACCATGCATTCTTTTATAGCCAAATATAATTGGCTCTTCAAGGAAGCCAACCGTCAAAAGAAGGAAAGGCCAAAGGCCAAAAGGAGCTGCCAATTAACAACTAAAAGAAGCCATTAAGCTTGTCTGCCAACATAGCCGAAAGTGATCAATCAACCACCAAAAGCGTATTTCTCTTTTTGACTATTTGCCTTTTAGCCGAAAGCAACCTCTTTTCTTTTGAGCCAATATTCAACAAATGGACGCGAACTTATCCTCAAGAAGACGCTAAATTGTTTCCAAAATCACTTGGTTCTTGGAATTAGAGGCTTCAAGCGCAGCAACATGAGTGTCCATTGTTAATGAATGAGTACGAACACGAGCACGGCTCATATACTAAAGGAACAGCCTAGAAGATCAATGGCCTGATACCAATGATAGGACTCTATCTTTCAACCTTAGACATTAACCAAGAACATAGAGAACCCAAAGAATAGTTTCTGTATATTTCTCAACCTAGACGCACAATGGCTCCCCAATTGGTAATAAAGCCACCATCGAGGATACAACAGTAATTGTAACATATTCCCCAACTAAAACTTGACACATGGCTAACTAACTATCCAAAACTGTTTTACAGTTTGGCTCCAACTCCTAATTCCTATCATATTTATCCACAAGGTGTGAACAAACTGTTGGAGTTCATGAATAAAAATTATCGGAATCTGATAATCTACATTACTTAAAATGGAATTACTGAGCCAAAGGATAATAAACTTGGACTTGATGCTGCACTGAAGGATCCACATAGAATTGAAAATAATCTGAGGCATTTGTAGTGGATGAACAGGGCAATGAAGAGTGGAGTGAACTTGAAAGGATATTTCCACTGGGCTTTGTTTGATGACTATGAATGGGGTGATGGCTATACCTTAAGATTCGGGCTTTACTACATCGATTACAAAAACAATAAAGGCAACGTACGTTTGAGTGCTTCAATTAACATCTATAATTAGGCAATACAAAATTAACATTGGCGTACAATTATTATATAAGGAATATATAGCCGTATAGTTCCCCTGTCTTCCTCATCACTAGTTCAATATGGCTGCAACCTCCAACGTTTGTGTGAGCTTGAAGCTCCTAATAGACACTAAGAGCCACAAAATTTTGTTTGCTGACGTGAGCAAAGAAGTTGTTGGTTTTTTCTTCTTTTTGCTGTCTTTGCATGTTGGCACCGTCATTAGGCTCCTCTCTGAGGATGGCATGGTTGGTTGCTTAGGCAAGCTCTACGTGAGCCTTGAAAATCTTAGCTACACATACTTGCAACCAAATCTCAACAAGAACACCCTGCTCGGGCCCAAGTCAGCTGTTGCTGGAGCTAATATCTTCCATTTGTTGACCAACAATAAATCGGATTCGGAAGCTAAGAAATTTTACTTCTGTGATTGCAATCACCCATCATCCCCTTTCCATTCGTACACTGTGACTGAAAACAGCAGCGCACGGTATGTGTCTGATGATGTTAGAGCCCTTTGTCCAAAGTGCGGGAACAGAATGTCCAAGCAGATGACTTATGTTGCTCACCAGCAGAATTAAACGTCTGCAGGAGATACAATTTTGTCCAGCGAGGGAGGGTATGTGAAAGGTGTTGTTACATATATGATTATGGATGATTTGGAAGTGCAGCCTATGTCTACCATTTCAAGCATTGCCATGCTAAACAAGTTCAATGTGAAGGATGTTGGAGCCCTTGAAGAGAGGGTGGTTCAGCTTGGCCTGCAAGCGGTTTGATGCTCTGATCTTATCGGTAACAAATATTATACCGCAAGATATGGTAAAAATGACCCAACAAGTCCAAGGAAACCAATCTGCTATCCCAATCATCCTTTTGCACCGTCGTTGATACAAAAATGAACAAGGAGAACCGATCGTGTGGCAGAAGTAAACTTGCTCATCTACACTGCTCTGCAAGGATAAATGTGGACTTTATGAAGCACTGATTCTTTAAGGCATTTGCACTGTTTTGTTTTTTGTTTTTCTGTTGATTTTATGTTTTGGGCCTCTATTTCTTCGTTTCTTTTCGGCATGATCAAATCTCAAACCAGTTGGCAGGAGACCAACTTTTATAACAGTTCTGTGTCTTTTTTTTCTTTTTTCCATTTGGGCAGTTTTATGAGTTCTTAGGCTTTAGTACCATTGATTCAGTTTGAATTGCTGTCGATGGTTTCTAAGGCTTGTCTAAGCTTATACATAGGTCTTTCTAAGGCTTTTTAGACATATTATACGCACGTTGTCCTTCTCTGTCCTCTTTGCACAAAAAGTTACAAGAAGCAAATAAGTTGTTGATTTTCTTTTCACTCTTCTACACCTTGCAACTCAAACCCTTGTCATGTCACACAAATTCTTACTTCAATTTCTAAACACATATCAAATGTAGTTTTGTTTCTGAAGTGGCAGTTTGCAAGCTTATAAAAGCTTTTTGATGCCTTGCATTACAGCTCCTCCTATTTTTCACACCAGATTAATTAATCCATACTCATGCGAACGTGTGACAAAATTACATGTTCTAGTGTTCTATTATCTTCTCTCTCTCTTTACCTATCAAGTTTCTCTCCTCTTACTTGATCTATGAAGTTCATCATCCATTCCAAAGAATACACTCCTCCATGTAATTATGGATCAGTCTTCTTGACGTCATCAATGGCAATCACCAAAAATAAGGTGAAACTCCTAGTCCATGTAAAAAAGCCACAAAATTCTGTTTGCTGAAGGGAGCATAGACCTGTTAGTTGACTTTTTCACTGCCTTTGGCCTCTAAACTAGTGAAGTCTGAAGATACAATACAACTAATATGAAAAAGCAAATACAAAACAAAACGAATTGTAAATCTGGCTGTTGGTTTAGTTGATGAATGCCAACTAGTGGAAATAAATAATTTATTCACTCATCTGAGATTATATTACACTAGTATAGTAATGACCGATTGTAAATGTAGAGTTGCTTTGTGGTCGACTGATGACGCAGAGTCTCCAAGGTGACCCTCCACCTTCTTGATCCATTCACCATTGCCAATTTTGAATAATTTTGAATTTAGGATACTTTTTTTTATGAAGCTTATAAAATAGGTCTTTGAAGGCTTAAGCACATGCTCCTTCTTCTCTGTCCTTAATATCCCCTCAATGGCCACCACCACCAACGGCGCTAGCGTGAGTTTGAAGCTTCTGATTGACACCAAAAAATATATATATATATAGGCCCATTTTAATGCAATGTTTAAGGCCACATTACAAGACCCAACCCGTTAGTTATATTAAAAATTAGGTCAGATATTTTTTTCTTCCCAGCTTCGCCTTCTCCTTCCTCTCTGTCTCGATCTCTCTCCCTCTCTCTCTCTCTCCGTCTTTCTTCCTAATAAGCAGCGGATCCCGCGCGCTTCAACCGCCCTTCGTCCACGCCCCAACGGCAAAACTTCCGCCCAGACCCGCCTAGGCCGCCCAGACCCGCCTAGGCCGCCCAGACCCGCCTAGGCCGCCTAGAGCTGCCTTGGGCCGCCTAGAGCCGCCTAGGGCCGCCTAGGCCGCCTAGTGGAAATAAATACATATTTATTCACTCATCTGTAGATTATATTCCCTATGTATAGGTAATGACAGATTTGTATATGTAGAGTTGCTTTGTGGTCGACTGATGATGCAGAGTCCAAGGTGACCCTCCACCTTCTTGATCCGTTCACCATTGCCATTTTTGAATAATTTTGAATTTAGGATACTCTTTTTGTGAAGGTCTGTCCTTGATATGCCCTCAATGGGCCAACAGCGCTAGCGTGAGTTTGAAGCTTCTGATTGACACAGAAAGCCACAAAGTTCTGTTTGCTGAAGCAAGCAAGGAAGTTGTTGATTTCCTTTTCAGTTTTCTGTCTTTGCATGTTGCAACTGTTACTAGGGTCCTCTCAACTGATGGTATGGTTGGTTGCTTAGGCAACCTTTACCAGAGTGCCGAAAGCCTTAGTGTCAACTCATACTTGCCACTCAATCTTAAAAGGACACCCTGCTCAAACCCAAAACAACGACTAGAATCTTTCTAAATTGTTCTACATTTGTGTGAGGTGCAGTAACCGTATTTCTGAGAGCTATGGAATCCCTTGTCCATAGGGCAGATCATGTAACATTTCCACCCCGGTGTCTTATGTTTCTTCATCTGCGCCTACTGGAGCAACCTCCAGCAATATTAAGGCAGGCTATGTCAAGGGTGGTGTTATTTACATGATAATGGATAATTTGGAAGTGAAGCCAATGACCACCGAATCAAGTGTTGCATTACTTCAAAAGTTCAATGTGAAGGGGATTGATGCACTTCAAGTTAGGTTTCATGTCCTATATATTTCTCTAACTCTTATCAGTGGCTTGTTGATCTATATAGAGAGCTAATGTCTTACGTGTATATTTCTCTCTCTTGTAGGGTCTGAAGTTGGTGAAGGCATCATTGGAGTCAAATACCGCTCTTACCAATGTCTTCCTTGGAAAGAAACAGCACAAACTTTTCTACTTTGGTCCTCTAGCGACATTGAGCTTTTGGGGTTTCATTTTGGTTTGTGGATTGGGATTTCTATTCTATTACTTTGGATCATGTAAACTTTGGTACATTGATTCTGTTGGTTTCATTCATTATATCTCAAGAAAACTCATCCGAAAAAATATAGCCGAGCGGCTGTACCATTTTTTTCCAAATTAAAAGAGTACAGAGAACTCCTTTCTTTATTTTTTTCAAAATTAATAGTATAGCCGAGCGGCTGTACCATTTTTTCCTTTTTTAAAATCAATGGTATAGCCGAGCGGCTATACGGTTTAAATATAATATATTAAAAGCGTACCGCCGATCGGCTATGCTCGGCGCTTTTTAAAATTGTTTTTAAAATTAATAGTATAGCCGGTCGGCTATACTTTGGTTTTAAATTTTTCTCAGGTAAATAGTATAGCCGAGCGGCTATACTCTTTAAATATAATATATTAAAAGAGTATAGCGGCTCGGCTATACTCCCTTCTTTTAATTTTTTTAATTTTTTCCTGAAATTTATAGTATAGCCGCCAAAGCCATCAAACGTCGTTTCCTGAAATTCATTTCTCCTTAATTCAAATGAGCCTTCATATTTACGTTGATATTGCTTTCTGATACATAAACTCATATTGTAGCCAGCCAAAGCCATCAAAAGTTGTTCCATGCAGCTGGTTCTTGATCTTTGCCGGGGTTGGGCTTGGTGGAGTGAAGCATGAAGTTGCATGCTGCAACAGCCTCTGCAACTGTGAGATAAATCCGTTCTTGACAATGACATGTTTTCTCAATCAATTCTGACTTGTTCATCTTCTTCATCACCTCGCTTCCCAGGTTCGCCAGTACAAGCTAAACACAGAAATGGGAACAAAATTATAGAGTTACATAAACAGATTAAATAAAAATTTGGAAGGAAATATTTGATAAATTGAAAGAGACTGTTGCAGATTTTTTAACCTGGAGCCCCCTTCTGTCAACAAGCATTTTGACCTTTTCAAATATGCTTATCCCACTTGTGTCTATGTTACCAACAGCTACAAATTAAACCAGAAAACAAATTAATTTCAGGGTAAAAAAGGTCACATTAATTTTCTTTAAATATATTAGCCCCTAGGCACATGCTTACGCATGTGCCAATTGGTTTTATTTTTTATTTTTTATTTTATTTTTAGAATTAAGAAAAAATAATATTGGTAGTTATATGTTCCATAAAAGTAGGACTTATAATCTGATTTTGTTTTTTATTTTAATTTTTTTAATTTAAAAGTGTGAATTTACCATATTATCCTCATTTAATTAATCATTTTAATTCTTAATATTTGAATTAACCAAGGGTATTTTCTGGTATTTTGAATGCTTCACCATTCTGTGCCTTTTGCTTTATATATATAGATATATATATATATATGCACTATTTGTTTCCCTTAATTACCAGTCATATCCAATATCACATATTGTAAGCTACTTTCTCCTGCAGATTTGATCCTTTCTTCCTCATCATTTATCCACCTTGTAATCCTGAAAACAAGTAGGACTTTGGGTCAACTTCCAAATTATTATTTTTAAATTTGATTATAACATGCAAGAGTGTGTTCAGGTTTAATTAATTAGTACTTTTGTCTTAAGTAGTTGGTATTTGCAAAGTAAATGGGAGCATCAATCTCAAGTATGAGAATTCCAGGAACATTGCTTGCATTGGGATACTGCTCAACATTTCTGTAAACCATGGAATTCGGAAGGTTTCCTTGAACAAAAGTCCTGGCCTTGCCACAAACAAAAGTACCCTGATCACAGATATTGCAACCTACACACAAGAAAAAAGAAATATTAGTTATAATAAGTAATGTTAAGTTGTTGATAGGGTGTTATTGTCACACACAATAATTTTTTACTGTTGTGACATATAGTTGTACGTACCGCTAAGACTAGGCTGACTTCAACTCTGCCAAAAAACGACGCCGATACAGGCACTCATGTAGACATCAAAGTCAAATGTGTCAACCTTCCAGAGGTGAATTGCGGCTTCATAGTCTATGAGGCCAAGCATGGCGGCTATTATAATAGCAGCCAACACAACCAGGGCAGTGTAATGGAACAGAGGAGTGAGGAACAACAACGTTAACATAACCGCAATTGCCATGACAATGTTTGACATTGCTGTCTTGCATCCTGCATTGTAGTTAACTGCTGATCTGGAAAACGGCCCTGAGAATTGATGAAATTTTATCGCTTAATTAGCAACATGAATTGAATCTAATTAACCCTATAATTTAGTTAGTATTAAATGTGTACGATGAGTGATTAACCTGTGGTGAAGTAGCAAGAAGTGCAAGAACCAGCAATGTTCATCATCCCAATGGCAATCATTTCTTTGTTCCCATCAATGTGGTAATTCTTGAACATATGGAAAAGCTTCTCCCTGTCCCTACTTCTATTCCTTCATGCACATAGCAATTAGGAAAACCCACAATCCATTAATTGTTATAATTAAGAACGGTTTGCAATACAACATGTTCTTTCTCGTGATCAACTAGCCTAACCAATATCAGTAATTAAAGAATTATGTTATTAGTTACTTATGGCAAGAGCTATGACTCCAGTTTTGAAAGCTGTTGTCACAGATAATGAGACACAAACACAAGGTCTCCAAAGGACATTGGATTAAGCCCCTTCTTCAGCTTTCCTATCTGAAAATATATATCCACCAGAAAATTCAGGCATTAATTTAAAAAAATTGTCATTATAGGTAAAAACCAAAATACAAAATACAAAAAGCTTTTATAAATTACATACTACTTTTACAGGCTAAAATCTCTATTGCTCTCTCTAGCAATAACATTTCGACCACATCTTTGTGTTTTCAGGATGCAAAACACATAATCAAACGCCAGTTTTGTTATAGCGGCCATCAGAAATTGAAGTGAGTCCATAATTTAGCCAAAGTCAAGAAAAAAAAAAAGAAAAAGGACCCGCCTAGGAGCGCGTAGGCCGATTTTTCCAACAGCCTTACTGACAAAAGCACAGTTTATAGGTTTTGAGCTCCAATTATGAGCATCATTACTGAATATAACATTACAGAACAAAATCCACCACCTGTTCTAGATGTCTGTGCATCATAGATTTTCCAAAATAAACAAAATATAAAGATAATTTAGTTAAAACTACAAGTAATCTGAATGCGTTCCACTAAAAAGCAGGAAGCAAAGTAATTGGAGACTGAGCTTAGTGAAAAGAAAAACCTTGGTTGAAGAAACTATCCCACCAATCAAAGTTTGCGGCTTTAGGCTCGACTGGAACCAAGCTTAAGTTTTTCTTCAATTTCCTATCTTCCTTGCTTTTCTTTGATTTCTTGGGAGCTCAAATGAGGAATTCCCACCCCTTTTTTGGCCTTGAACTTGAAGACTTTGATGGGAAGCGTGATTCAGTGAAGCGAGCCAGGCAGCGAAAGAAGTATAAAGCTTGTATAGCCCTTTTTCTTTAATAAATAGTAGAGCCGTTATATTTATATTGTATAGCCGCACGGCTATATTCTTTAAATATAATATATTTAAATAGTATAGCCGCCGGCTATACTGGCATCCCCTTTTTTTTTTCCCCCAAATTTTTTTTCGTTTATCAGGGCTACAAGCTCGACTGAGGTGATGATCCATTTATTAAAGCTTCAATAATACTCTCTTCTTTTTTTCTATCTGGAACTTAAAGCTTTACTCCATTTATTTCCTTATCCATAATGGGTTAGCAGTTTTTCACATGCACCCAAAAATGATCTAGACGTGCACCTATGGGTTAGCAATTATGTTCTTTGCTTCAATGCTATTGCCATCGTGTATGGTCTCCTAGCCAGAAAGTCTTTCGAAATACTTGCTATATATGGTTTATCTTCAGAATTATGCAAGTTGTTTGTGGCTCCAGGATTCTCTTTTGAACTTTCTTTTATTTTACTTTTGAGGCCTCAAATTTCATGTATATATATATATATATATATATTTTTTTTTTTTAAGTGTTACTTCAATTTTGGGAAATTTTATGGAAAGTAAGCTGGTTTTTAAATTTTTGTTGAAATTAATGGTATCGCCGCGCGGCTATACGCACTGTTTTTTTTTTAAAAAAAATTACAAAAATTTATATTCCAATTCGGCTATACTTTTTAAATATAATATATTAAAAGAGTATAGCCGATCGGCTATACTCCATGTTTCCTTTTTTTTTCCTTGAAATTAATAGTATAGGAGCACTGCTATATTTTTAAATATATTATATTCAAACCGTACAGCCGCGCGGCTATACTTTGTTCATTGAACACTACAACAGCCTTCTTGATGAAGATCACACCCTATGTTTGGAAGACAAGTACTTAGGCCCTTTGAACCGTTCTTTTGTAGATGATTTCAAGGCTTACACTGACATCTGTTTATTAGAACTTTAGGAGATAGGGTCAAAATTGGATCACAATCAACGAGCAGTTTATCATTGCCAATTTTGGATATGACTATGGAATTTCTGCGCCGGGAAGGTGTTCTATTTCAGCAGGGTTTCCATGCATAGCGCCAGCAATTCAGCCACTGAACCTTACACTGTGAGCCATAACCTTCTCCTAGCCCATGCCACTGTTGTTGAGCTTTACAGAGAGAAGTTTCAAGAGAAACAAGGTGGGCAAAGTGGAATTAGTCTTGTAGGACAGTATGTTCAGCCTTACTTAGAATCAGCAGAAGACAGAGCTTCTGCTACTGCACCGATCCTTTAGCTTCAACACTGACCGAAAACAAAAACGGAGATCAAATTGTTCCTCAGGCTGAAAGAAACTCGATCCTCTGCATTATTTATCCACAAGGTGTGAAGAAACTGTTGGAGTTCATGAATAAAAATTATCGGAATCCGATAATCTACATTACTGAAAATGGAATTACTGAGCCAAAGGATAATAAACTTGGACTTGATGCTGCACTGAAGGATCCACATAGAATTGAAAATAATCTGGGGCATTTGTACTGGACGAACAGGGCAATCAAGAATAGAGTGAACTTGAAAGGATATTTCCACTGGGCTTTGTTTGATGACTATGAATGGGGTGATGGCTATACCTTAAGATTCGGGCTTTACTACATCGATTACAAAAACAATCTCATTCCCAAACAGTCTGCTAAGTGGCTCCCTAAATTCGTCAAAGGGTGAGAGAAGAGAATAGAGATCAAGCTGTAGATGCATGTTGATGAAGACCAAGTTCCAATGTTGAGTTTCATTGGCACAATGCCCTGTACTATGATACACAACGTACGTTTGAGTGCTTCAATTAACATCTATAATTAGGCAATACAAAAATAACATTGGCATACAATTATTATATGAGGAATATATATAGCCGTATAGTTCCTTTGCCTTCCTCATCACTAGTTCAATATGGCAGCAACCTCCAACGTTTGTGTGAGCTTGAAGCTCCTAATAGACATTAAGAGACACAAAATTTTGTTTGCTGAAGTGAGCAAAGAAGTTGATTTTTTCTTCCCTTTGCTGTCTTTGCATGTTGGCACCGTCATTAGGCTCCTCTCTGAGGATGGCATGGTTGGTTGCTTAGGCAAGCTTTTCGTGAGCCTTGACAATCTTAGCTACACATACTTGCAACCTAATCTCAACATTAACACCCTGCTCAGGCCCAAGTCAGCTGTTGCTGGAGCTAATATCTTCCATTTGTTGACCGACAATAAACTGGATTCGGAAGCTAAGAAATTTGACTACTGTGATTGCAATCACCCATCATCCCCTTTCCATTTGTACCATGTGACCAAAAACAGCAGCACAAGGTATGTGTTGGATGACGTTAGAGCCCTTTGTCCAAAGTGCGGAAGAACAATGTCCAAGCAGATGACTTATGTTGCTCCACCAGCAGCAACGTCTACATGAAACACAATTTTTTTCAAGCGAAGGAGGGTATGTGAAAGGTGTTGTTACATATATGATTACGGATGATTTGGAAGTGCAGCCTATGTCTACCATTTCAAGCATTGCCATGCTTAACAAGTTCAATGTGAAGGTGATAGGACTCTATCTTTCAACCTTAGACATTAACCAAGAACAGAGAGAACCCAAAGAATAGTTTCTGCATATTTCTCAACCTGAACGTACAATGGCTCCCCAATTGGTAATAAAGCCACTGTCGAGGATACAACAGTAAGTGCAACAGATTCCCCAACTAAAACTTGACACGTGGCTAACTAACTATCCAAAACTGTTTTACGGTTTGGCTCCAACTCCTAATTCCTATCATCCTCCAATATCGTCTGTATCACAAGTAATTTTGTAGTTTGAACATACTGCAGTGAGAATTACTTTATCACTTACCTTCTCATATTCGGATTTCAGATTTTCCCTTGTGAAATTATAAACTTTTAAACAATGATAGAGAATTAAGGTTAAAGTATTTTAAGGGTGAATCGAATAATATGATTTCACAATGAATCAGTAACATTTCTTCATGTTAAAGAAGTGAAGGAAACTATTGATATGTGACATGGAACGTTCCAGTTTAAATTATGGGGAGACTAGCCACTTTGAAATTTCTGAAGTGGTACAATCATTGAATTCTAGTCAAGCTGATATGAAACATGGAAGGCAAAAATGGGAAGCACAAAACAAGATCACTACTACAATCTAAATTACAGAGAGATCACTGAATTCAGTTGACAAAAACAAAGGGTATAATTCTGTCACCGCAAACTTGAGACATCTCACACAAGACACAAGGCCGCTTCCCTTGCAGTCCAATAGGCATATAATGGTATTCTTAACACTCATACTATCATCCATGTCAAATGCCGGTACCCAGCCCACTTAGCAGCAAGACGAATTCCGATGGCTAAGGCTACGCCGAGCAAGGGCATTGGAAGCTTCCTATTAGTCACTACAATTTCTTCCTTTCTTTCCGAAAGCTTCTTTGAGTGGTGCAAAATGGCTAAGGCAAGATATGATGAGATCACCAAAACTCTAATATATGGTTCTCCTACAGCAGCCAGCACAGCTGCTGCGGGCAATGCAGATGTAACATCATCCCTCTTTTTAACAAATCGTGAGTAACCGTACAACCCCACTAGAATCGTCCAGAAGAAAGGCTCTGAGATGTAACCTGTCACAGCTGCATAGCCTACTACACCAGATGCTGTGAGAAGAAAAGGTTGACAGTTTATTGAGTTTGGAACAACAGCTTCTGCGATAGCAAGGACGGTTGATGCCAGCATGATAACCGTTGTCAATTCTGGAATTGGAGCATATGCCACTATGCCAGAGTAGAAAGAGCGAAAGGCATAGATTGTTGTTTCTATGAATCTGATTATGAAAGTAATGGGATCACCAAGGAAATGGAAGATTAGGGCCAAGATAAGTTTCAAGAGGTATCCCACAAAACGGACAATAGCCAGTGCAGCCTTTCTCCAGTTAGCTAATTCCAGCAAGACAGCTCTCCATGCATAAATAAGGAAGACCAATGCTGCATAATTACAAATAATATTTAGTTAGCTGCATAAGATATGTTATTGTGCAGTCAGATTTCCCAGAAAAGTATTTTGAAAAAGGTTAAGAACAACAGTTGCATTGGTCATAAAAATTTGTGTGTGCAAGCCTCAAACAGAAATTGAACATAATTAGTATGGTCATAAAAAGTTATATTAGAATATGTTTTATAATACCACTAACGAGTTCATGTAACAGGAACTAAATAATCTAAAACCAATACATTAAAGTTTCTGTTTTATCAGCTTATAAGCTCACACCAAAAAAGTCAGCTCTCAGATCTGTTTAACTCCACAAAGCAGCACTTTCTGTCCTCTGCTAAATAATTTCTAAGTTTCTTATGTATCCAGATTCAGCAAATCCTTCTATATTCATACAATCACAAGGAAAAAGCATTTGTGGCAGAATACCCTTGAGCATGGAGAACTAAGACACTTAATCAGAGCACTTGTCCAAATCATCTCCCCCAACTCATATAAAGCAGCACTCTTGAACATTTTCAGGTGAAAATCAGTCAATAAACTTTAATGTGAGAATTGTCAACAGGTTGAAGAACCCTTCTTTTAAAACACATATACTGTCTATACATTCTCTTTCTCTTTATAAGTAATTCTGAAAAGTTAAGAATTACAAACCGCTAGCTCACTTTTTAGATGTTTGTGACGAACTCTTATGATTTGCTGTCTCGCATTTTAAGAGCTTATGGGGCAAGCATTTCTAAATTTGAGGAAGTTGTGGTGAGAAATGTCAAAATATACTTCCTAACAAGAAACTAACCAACAAGATGTATTTCTATATGAAAGCAAGTTCCTTAATCATAGTGATATTGCTGCCCACAATCATTCAATGGGATATTATCACAAGTATCCAGTAGAGTGTCGCTCTTAGATTCTTTTGGAGTCCCAATTTATTACAATCCCAAATGTTCAAACTTTCATTTTTTATTTTATTTTTCTCTTTTCCATTCATCAACATTTTCTCAGCAAACAAACAGAGAAAAAAGGAAAAGAGAGTAGAACATTTTACCTACAAACCAAGGCCACCTCACAGGAGGATCAGGAGCTTCTTTGGTCAAGTACCTGAACCGCTCAGGCATAGTACTTTCTCCTCCAGTCTCTTCCTCAGCTTCATCAACGCCATCACTTTTTGCACTCACACGAACCCTTAACCTTCTTTCAAACAAAAACCCAATTGCTTTCCGGGAAAACCCAGGAAAATTATGAGCTTGTATTGGGTTCAAAAATTGAACTTTGGTTGAAGAGCGAAATTGAATGGCTTGTTTATGTGGTCGAATGCTGAGAGGAGAAAATGAAGTAATTTTGAGTCTGAGAATAGAGGGGCTGGGAGCGGAGAGGGCGGGAATGGAAGTCGCCATGGCTTGGGGTTAGAGAGGTTTTGCAGCCATTATCAGTATCAGCGATTGAGTAGCAGAAATTGGATATTGGGGTTTTGAAGGTTTGGACTTTTGTTCTTCCAAGGTAAAGGTTTGAACTTTTTTGTACTATGAGCCCAAACTTGACAGCAATTTCATACTTTTAGGTCCAGCCCACAAAGACCTTGTGCAAACACTTGAATTATAAATTTATTTTTATTTTCTTTTGAATTAGAACATTGGATTGTGATTTGCAACTAGCAAATACTTTATAACCCAATTGTTTTCCTAGCTTGTTTTTTCAATCCATGATATTGTAATTGAGTTTAGCATCCCCTGTCTTAACTTTTGGCCTTTTCCAATTGGACAAATTTTGAATAAAAAGATTTTTGGCCAGTAAAAACTTTCATCAAGGGATGAGTAAAATTGCAAGTTAGGTATGTCATGAAATGGAGGGCTATCTGCATTGGTAAAAACACCTCAAAACTGAATTATTTCTTGCTATAATTCTTTCTGTGTTACATGGAACAAGGGAAGCTTGCTTTTAATAGACTAATGTACAATATTAGTCTTGATACACCACCCAACTAGTGCCAGAAGGTGCCTTCGCTCCCTTCTCCTTCATTTCCCTTCTCATTCTCTGAGCCTCCTCATGCCTTCCTAAGCTAGAATACATCCTTGCCAACAATAAATAATTGGCAGGATTACCAGGCTCGATTTCGGACAGAGCTTTCCCTGCAATCTCAGCAAGCTCCATGTTTCCATAAGTTCTACATGCCGAAAGAAGAGCACCCCAAGCTTTAGCAGTCACCTTCACTGGCATTTGCCTTATGACCTCATATGCCTCGTTCAACCTCCCTGCTCTGCTCAAAACATCTACTATACAAGAATAGTGATCGCTGTTCGCTTGCACACCATAATCCTTACGCATCCGACTAAAATAATGTAGTGCTTCATCAGCTAATCCTTCAGCATGGCTACACGCTTTCAGTACCGCAAGGAAAGTGATCTCATCGGGCTCTACTTTTGCCAATTCCATCTTCCGGAAAACGTCCAATGCAGCTCTTGCCTCCCCGTGAAGTGCGTACGCAGATATCAAACTACTCCATGCAACTACATCCTTTTTCTTCATGCAGTGGAACAGATTGTGCGCATTAGCAAGACAACCACAGCGCCCGTAGGCCTCCACCAGGAGGCTACTCAATTGAGAATGAAAGTCAATCTCATTCCTTACATCATAGCCATGAATTTCCCTAATAAACCTTAAAGCCGCTACACCAACGCAAGCACGTAACAGAGCAAGCAGTGTTATTAAATCCGGTTTCCATCCCCAAGCTCTCATATTTCTATAGAACTCGACGGCCTTGAACGACCCATCATCGGATCCCGCCAACCCGGCTATAATGGAATTGAATGTTGACACGTCTGGTTCAACATCCATAGCCTCAAACAATCCCAACGCATCAGACACATTCCCATTACGCGTATACACCGATATCATAGCATTCCACACAACAACGTTCCTCTGAGGAATTTCGTCGAACAAGTTACGTGCCGCTGAGAGTGACACGCATTTGCCGTACATGTCAACGAGAGCGGAAGCCACAAATGGGTTTGGAAGGATTGACGATTTGGCAACATGGGCATGGATGGAGATGCCGAGTTGCGGGCGGTGGATGGCAGAGCAAGACTTGAGAACAAGAGAGAAGACATGGGCGTCGAGAGGGAGGGCCAGTGAGGACTGCATGTGGTGGAAAAGAGCAAGGGCTTTGTCATGACGGCCTTGGTTGACGTCAGAGGTCAAGAGCTTGGTGAGAGAAAGCAAGCGCTGGAAGTTTGATGGCTGGTAGGAGCCCATGTTAGTTTGGGCTTTGGGGACCAACAGCATCTATATAAGCAATTTTTTTCTTTTTTTGTTGATAAATATGTATAATATAAACCTTTTTTTTGTTGACATTGGAGGGTTATATTGGAGTGAATCGAACTATAGACCTAACCTAATCATAACTCATTATCATATTCTTCCTCACTTGAGATAACTTCTTTCTTTTGTTTACATTGGATGGTCATATTGGAGAGAATCCAACCATAGACCTAACCTAATCCTAACCCATTATCCTACTTTGCCTTCACTTCTTGAGATAACTTTTTTCCTTTTTTAACATTGGATGATCATATTGGAGAGAACCAAACTAGACCTAAACAAACCTAACTCATTATCCTATTCTCCTTCACGACCACCACTGTCTCTGGTTCGGGTGTTAGTGTCTTATGGGCTACCATGCCCCCTTATTTGATAACTTTTTTGTAGGAGGTCTGTCTTTGCTGGGTAGTATATATTCAGTTGATAGGCTTTCTTAATTGGCTGTTTATCTCCTCTCTTTTGTATCTTTCGTGCCTTGTTTGGCTTGAAATGAAATTCAGTATTGAACAAAACAAAACAAAAACAAAAACAAAAAAACAGGGCGGCCATGGGCACGTGAGGATTGAACTCTGTTGCAAGTTATGTGTTGGTCCCATGCTTAAGGCAACTCTGTCCCATGCTTAAGTCTAATCAGGCCTAGTGCTGTACACATGAAAAATAGACTAGTTTTGATCACAAGATTGATCATCCTCTGGTCTTTGAATTCTAAAGGGAAATAGCATTTTGGACTTTTAAAGCAATATTTGCAGAAATATATGCTCCGTAGTCTTAGCCATAGTAGAACATGCAGGGTTAATTTTTCTTGACAGAAGTAAGGTTAATTCTCTGGCTCTCTGAAGATTATTCAGACTTTTAGCATGGAGCAATAAGTAGTAATTGGCATTAAAAACAGGCAGTTAAAAATTAGGGGCTTTTATAAAAAAACCCAAAATGGGTGTTGAAATTATAAAAAAACCCAAGTACTATTTAAACTTAGAAACACACCCAAAAAGTACTATTACACACATTCAAAACCCCCAAAAAGTACACCCAAAAAATACTATTTTAATACACTTTTTGGGTGTGTTTCTAAGTTTAAATAGTACTTGGGTTTTTTTATAATTTCAACACCCATTTTGGGTTTTTTTATAAATTTGTATAAAAATTAAGGTTGAAGATAAAACTTTTGAACAATATTAATATGATTTAACTGCCTTGTCTTCTTCCATCAACATGTTAATGTACCCTCTTGGTGCCATCCATTGCAAGGAATCCCTCAAGCTCAAGACATCATATTTCACCTTCTTGGAAGAGACATCATCTTTCACCTTCTTTGAAGAGACATCATCTTTCACCTTCTTTAAAGGATCTACTGCTACATAAGATGCCTGAGACCAGGTAATGGTGGAGAACATGTATTTCTCCTTTCTTCTGGAAAGATAAGAGCCTGAAACATATTCAACAACGACAACAACAAAAAGGTTAGAAATCGATGGACACATATGTAGAGCGAAAAGTGATTAAAATCAAACCGGTATGCATAAATACCTCAGCTTCATTAAGGGTTAGGCTTAAACTTCCAGAGGAATCAAAATGTCTGAGAAAGTTTGTTAACGCAGGAAAATCTATGTCTTGGAAGATATTTTCTTCTTTGCCAGATCTGTCTTCCAAGTTTAAATTGACGTCGGCCTTCATCAAATTTGGAGCATTCAGAGAAAAGTTGGAGAACAGAACATTTAACTGATGACTCGGCAAATAACCAGTACTAAACTTTAAAGTAGCTAGATTTGGAGTATTGATATTGACTTTCACAGTAAAACCGTTGCGTCCACAAAACGCAAGGCGTTTCAGAGTCTGATTATTGATGTGGATGGTATCTGACCAAAAGTTGCTGCATTTATACAACACCAAACTCTCAAGCAGGGGAAATCTTGAACTGAGGTCGTCATGAAACCATCGGCCTCCAAAGCATGTATTGAAAAACTCCAGATGTCTAAGCGATCGACACGACGCGATATTGAGGCTGCTGTGCATGTACATTTCAGTATAAGAATCACCCCAGAATCTAAAAGATTCAAGATTCACAGCTCCAACTTCAATTCTTACTTTTCGGCACCTATCAATTTGCAAGGATTTGAGGCTTGAACTCAAAACTTTGCAGAACCTTAACCCACACGAAGTTAACGACAAGTCCTCAAGGGAAGGGCAGCCAGAAATTAAGTGGACAAATCCCACGTTACCCAATTCCATGTTCTTGAGGACCATATTTTTCAAACTAGGAAGGCTTATAGGCATAGGGTTGTCTTTTAATTTCACATTATTTAATCTCAGAGTGGTTAAAGATTGTGCGTTGAGGATCGTTTGCGGCAAGAAGTAGTGTTTGCTTCTGTCCCCACACTTTCTTATAAGGATGATCTCCAACTCTTTAACGTTTCTCTCAACAGCAAAACTCAGCCACTTATCTATCATACTGGCACCTCCAGAGTACCTCATGCTAAGCCTGAATGTGTCCAAGTCATGTTCTTCTTGGTCCTTCTCGCGGCGCTTCAAACAGCTGAGCAAGTACTTCCGGAACATTGCCCTGTCAGTGCCATACTGAGAATTGTAGAGCTGCAGATCCTCATCGAAATTCAAGACTGGGAGCGAAGACCACAGGCGTTGCCATTGCCGGGAGAGAGTGCTGGCCCGGACAGCGAGCTTGGTGGGGAGGAGGAGGAGGATTTGGTTGACAACAAGGTCAGGTAATTCTGGTGTGTACGTGTCCACATCCATGGGGAGCTCTTGGTTTTTCTGAACATCATCTTGTTCATGGCTTTTCATCCTTTTATTTATGTTTGAGCCGCTGCAACCTGCAAATTTTCTTTTCTTAGCCACCATAGAGTTTTTTTTAACATCATCTTGTTCGTGGCTTTTCATCTTTTTACTCATGTCCGCGCTGCTGCAACCTTCGATTTTTCTTTTGTTAGCCATCATAGAGTCCCTCTGATGCAAAACTATAGCACGTATTGATCAATCAATGGCTTTAGAGAACAAGTCTTTATCTATATCTGTGGTTTTAACAGAGAAGATCTAGAGGAGAAGGTCAACAATAATTAGAAAGACAGTTGACAAATCTTCAAGGAAAAAGAAAACTTTAGATATTGCGAATCCTATGCTAGATAGGAACAAGTCTTCCCTCAAGAAACAAATTTCCTATAGTGTTCCATGATCACAATATATAACAGCGCAGGTATAGAACGGACCTAATTTGAATTGTCACTCCGTTTTATTTATATATATAAAAAAATTAACGGTTAATTATTTACAACAAAAAATAAATCTACAACTTCATCTAATATTATTATCACAGTCTTAACATGTTTTTTTTAATGGTTTTCTTGAACAAATTATTTATTTATTTATTTTTTTTGGGGCCAAAGTCAGAAAGGGAATGAGGTTTTTCTCACTCACAATGTCAATATATCATAGGGATTCATAGTCTGCAAGTCAATACCATTATTCAGGAGGTTATACCCTGTTGGCTTTCTTGAACATATTCAAATACAATTGTATATGTACATTTTTCTTTTCATATGGAGGAGTAATAAAACAACCAAAATCTTTATCTTTTTATCCCTTTTTGGTGAACATTATCTTTCCATTGTTCAACTCAACCAGGAAACGCGGTTCCATAAAAGCCCTTTGCTTCCTGCGTGTAGGCTTCACCCAAATCTGCATAGGTAATAATTATATCTAGTTATTTGCCCAATTGAAATCGCTTTATTTGAAAGTTGCAACCGAAATGGAATTAAATCAAAGATTACTTTTTGAAAGTTGTGTAGTTCAATTTTTTTTTAAATAAAATCGTAAGCGATAGTATTTTACTGAAGTGAGGAAGCAACAAGTACAAAAGTTGGATTATTTCCTAAAGAATTAGATGAGCCTCTCTACACATAAGGACTCAGTCGTCAAACTACTATATAACTTACCCTTTCAATCACAGGTGAAAGAAGGAACCTTATTCATATAAGAACACCCCCCTCTACCGGTCCCCCAGGATCATAAGTGTAAAAACTAATTGTGTAATTCTAATTAACTATAAAATGTTCTAGTCATATCTTTATGTGAAAACAATTACTGCGTTTTTTATTTATAGCTATAATGGAATAGATAGTTTGATTGGTGATAAGATAACAAATCTCCTCTAATTCTTATCTTTGTAAAAATAAAAATAAAAAGTACAACTTATATTAACTTTTTATCTCAATATTATTTTCAAATTTTTATGAGAAAAATACTTAAATATGATATGATAATGACACTCCAATTTTGACACATATTAGGAAAGAACTATGATAAGAATTTCTTAATGTGCCAAGACGTCAAAAACCCATGGATATCAGCGTTCTCACTAATTTCTCCACAGCCAGAGCTAACCTCCAGAGAAACAAAATAAATGTTTAGAATTTCTTCCATTTTCATACTTATGGGACATAGCAATGTGAACGAAACGAAATTAAAACATGATATATTTGTGGAATCGAAAACCCTTTTGGATCCTTCTCCAAATAGGTGTAATTCATTAATTTCGGAAATATTCCATCTCAGTTTGTTTCCTTTTCTTTCTTTCCATGAAAGGATGGTTTGGTTGGGTGTGAATGTATGTACCATGACCCGTTTTCTTCTCTTTTGCCTTCGCATCACATGTCAAGAGAACTCAGCTTTGAGGGCTCTGGACTCCATAGTCAAGAGTGGGGCAGTATAAAAAAACCTCAATTGAGCAGAGCATTGTTCAGGCTCATCAAACCCTAAGGCCTGGTTCTGTTTTCATCAACAAAGGTGACCCCCACCCCAAGTCAAGAGAATTCAGCTTTTATTGGGTTTGTTTATTAGCAATTTATTAGTTGTTTCAATTAATTATTTTGAATACCCTTTTTCTGTGTGGTAATTTATTTTCATCTTATGCTACTGTAATTTATTTTTTGTGGAAACAGAGAAATTACAACAGAAATTTCTTATTATTTTAGTGTGTTGAGTTGATTTTCATTCGTCTGAATTCTTGGCTGTTTGGTTTTCAGAATTAGATTACAGAAAAAATGACTATCCACACACTCAGAAAGGAAAATTACAATTGTGGTAATGCATAACCTCAGATTATGATGTTGTTCCATAGGAAGATTTAGGGATTTTGCATTCAAGGACATTGTCTATGATTGTGCACTTGTTTAATTTATTTTGTTTAGCTTTGTAGGTTTTCTTCCTCACAAATGGCTGCTTTCGAGAATGATGAAGCACCAATGCTAGCTACGAAATCCTCAGATGAACATGCAGATTCTAAATTCCAGAAATTTGAATCCATTTCCCTGAATGTGTTAAATTCCATTCATGTGAATTCCAAGGAAACTGAAACCAACCTTGTAGACCATACAAGTTGCTTGCAAAGTAACATAAAAAGTCCATTCATGCATGCGTGTGTTCCATTCCAGCAGTATAGAATGTGCAGTGATCCTTACTGCACAATTTGCTCAACATGTCAGAGTTTGAAATCTGCTAAGCAGGATAATCCCAAAGCTTCAAGGCTTTTTGATCCTAAGGTTTTGTTTCCCTTTCATTCTTACACCAGAGTTAATTTGTTTTAACTGCCTTTTTGTATGTGCTTATATTAGCTGCGTACTCCTTGAAAATTGTGAGGTTTAATTCTTTAATTGTTTATGTCTACTTGTATGAAAATGATAATGATGCATACGGAATTTTTAATTTTGTAGGATAATGTTCTTATGATATGTATACCTGACTATGTAGAATGTTGTTAAATACTATTGTAAAAAACTTGTGCATTTTCAGTCTAGTGATTTGTGGTTTTCTGCAGATCCAGATTGCTTTCTACGGCAATGCTAAAGGCTGGTTTATAAGATCTATCTCTTTTCTAAATCAATATATTCCAGGAGTCATGAATCCTCATACTAAAGCCATACGACAGTGGAACAAATTCTTTGTCATAGCTTGTTTGGTGGCAATTTTTCTAGACCCCTTGTTTTTCTTCGTGTTATATGCAGAACAGGTTTGTTTTCCTTCCTTCTACAGAACAGGTTTAGCTCATTTCTTTTTCTTTTTCTATAAAACCACTGCTTAAAGTTTATAAAGATCGTTCTTCATTGGCTTTTCGTTTAGAATAATATCAAATGTTTTTGTCAACTTTTTAATTCGGTTCTCTTTTAATTTTGTCTGGTATTTACAATCTTAAAATGCAGGATAATAAGTGTCTACGTATCAAATGGTACTTGACCTTCATAATGGTGTTTTTCAGAACAATAACTGACTTTATTCACTTTTTGAACATGCTTCTTCAGGTAACCGTTTTATCTCGCTTTTAGACATGTCCTTGTTGTGAATATGCTGGTTACTAATTTGGTAGCTTTAGTACAAGATTGATAGAGGCTTATTGTTTGGAAATTTTCTCCGAGATTATTTACAATCTGATTTCAGTGTCTTGACTGATATGTCCAAAGTGACTTCTCGCAGTTTAGGTTGGCTTATGTGGCTCCTGAGTCTAGAGTGGTTGGTGCAGGAGAGGTAGTGGACCAACCAAAGAGAATTGCTCTCAATTATCTCCACGGAAAATTTATGGTTGACTTATTTATTGTTTTGCCACTTCCTCAAGTAAGGCTCAATGCTCTCAATCATCTTACTACACTCTTGTTGCTATGAGTTAATGAATTTAAATTGTTTTCAGATCATAATTTTTGTAGTTTTGCCACAATACATCCAATCATCTGGAGCAAACGATGCGAAGAATCTTCTACGTATGGCAGTTCTTTTTCAGTACATTCCAAGGTTGTATAGGTTTCTACCTCTGCTTGCTGGTCAATCTCCATATGGCTTCGTATTTGAGTCAGCATGGACGAATTTTATAATAAACCTTCTCACTTTCATGTTGGCTGGCCACATTGTCGGCTCCTGCTGGTACCTCTTTGGCTTACAGGTGTGTGAAGATTTTATTCTCTAAAATAAAATGTTGAAAGTATATGAGGCAGCAGAAGTAGAGAAAATTTATATCATAACATCTGCAATATAAAGCTACTAAATAGACACGTACATAAGGAACTTGAAGCTTACAGTATTATTGTATTTCACTCAAAGATATTTTCTTGGATTGAACGTTTACAGGGAGCTCTTCCTTTTATACTAGCTGCCACAGTTTTCAATTAATAACTCCCTCAAAAGATAGCAATGTATCAACATGAATCTCTCATTAAAACTTAGATATCCATCCATGTACTACTAATTTCTAGAGAAATCTATTCATGGACCCATTAATTCTAACTTGTCTCCGTAATAATTTTGTTTGTGCATCTTGCCAATTAAGTGTGTTGAACTTGCATGCATGAAGTGTTCCATTATTTGTTTAATATCTCCTTTTTACTCATCTTTCTTGTCCCAGAGGGTTAATCAATGTCTTCGAAATGCCTGCCATGCCTCTGAAATCCCCCATGACTTGTGCATGAGATTCATAGATTGTGGGTTTGGTAGAATTTTTACATCCCAGCCAGCGTGGGATAACTGGAAAAATAATGGGAGGGCTAATGCTTGTTTTGATGAAGACGGTTTCTCCTATGGAATCTACACTAAAGCTGTCAAGCTCACTACAGCAGATACCGTGACTAGCTATGTATACTCATTGTTTTGGGGATTCCAGGTACCTCACATGTTATCTTATAATGTGTGTATTGGAGATATGATCGACTATTTGTATACTCAATATATTTCTGTTTGTACCTCGCATCTTACCAATGCTAATTTTATTGGTTTATTGGTTTCTTCCTTCTTGATTCTATGAAGCAAATCAGCACTCTGGCAGGAAATCAAGTTCCAAGCTACTTTGTTTGGGAAGTCCTTTTTACCATGGCAATTATCGGACTGGGCCTCTTGCTCTTTGCTCTTCTAATTGGAAATATGCAGAATTTTCTTCAATCTCTTGGACGGAGGTACTACTTTGTACTATCGTTTCTGCTTCTTAAATGTTCTACATGCCGTTTCTGCTTCTTAAATGTTCTACATGCCAAAGCTGCTTGAAGGGATATAGGGTATATTGATCACACTGCATTTTAACTGTTTGATCCTATTTGTCTTAATAACCACATTTTTCCATTATGAACCTCTTTCACTGAAAGAGGTATCTGAAAGTAAGGATCTAAGCTTACGTATTAATTTTGCACATTTTAACAATAGTAGTACTACTGTCAACAAAGAAAATCATCCTGTATATTGGAGTAGGCTAGTTCTGTATAGAATAACTGGGCAGTAAGTTATGCATGGTTGTTTTGTAACTATATGTGATCACTAACTGAAAATTTGTCAGTATCTATCTTTTGGGAATATACTTTGCAGCCTTGAAATTTGAGTTCAAACTCTCCTTTAATTTTCTGATGTATATATATGTGTGTGTGTGTGTGTGCGCCCTTCTAATTTCTTTCTTTCCTCTTTTTTCTTCCTAATTTTGGGTGTTTTTTCTCTTTCAGGAGATTTGAGATGTTGTTGCGACGCCGTGATGTTGAACGATGGATGAGCTATCGCCACTTACCAGAAGAACTGAGAAGGTATGTCAGTACTGACTCTAAGTACGTATTTATGAACATGTTCATCAATAACTTTTATCTCTAATCTTTTCTGGCATTTGTTGGCAATTTAACTCATGTAGACAAGTAAGGCAAGCAGAACGGTATAATTGGTCTGCAACTAGAGGTGTAAATGAAGAAATGCTTTTGGAGAATTTGCCTGAAGACCTTCAAAGAGATATAAGGCGCCATCTCTTCAAATTTGTGAAAAAAGTAAGATCTCCATTGTATGCCTACTACTTAGTTCTGTGTTCTATGCTTTGAAATGCTGCAGTGCATCTTTTAGGCTGAGTGTTGAACCTACAGAGAGTCGTTTCATAACTAAAACTCAATATGTTAAAGAAGCACTATGAGTGATACCTCCTGATGTTAAGTTTAGAGAGCATCCATGCAGCATGCATGTTCCCATAACTTAAAAGAATATTGCAGGTTCGGATTTTTGCCCTGCTAGAAGATCCTGTCTTAGATGCAATTTGTGAGAAACTAAAACAGAAGACATACATCAAAGGAAGCAAAATCTTTTATCCTGGAGGCCTGGTCGAGAAGATGGTTTTTATTGTGCGAGGAAGAGTGGAGAGCATTGGGGAGGATGGGATTGTTGTTTCCTTATGTGAAGGGGATGTCTGCGGCGAAGAACTTCTTACATGGTGTCTAGAGCATCCTTCAGTAAACAATGGTATTACTTTGATAACTGCTCACTTGTTTGAATTACTCCAATTCATTACATAAACTAAATACTTATTCAACATGTTGTTTTCCGGATGGAAAAAAAAAAGTCAGGATCCCTGGTCGGAAATTGTTGAGCAACAGGATGGTAAGGTGCCTGAGTAACGTAGAAGCATTTTCACTCCGAGCTGCAGACCTGGAAGAATTCACCAGTCGTTTTGCAAGATTCTTACGGAATGCACGCGTGCAAGGAGCCATAAGGTTACTTACTATCTCAACCAACATAGCTTCTTCTTTTTTTGCTCTTGTTAATCTCCTACTGCAAGTGTTTTCGATTTTGCAACATGGAAGCATACTAATCTGAACTTCTAAGAAAGCTAAATGTACCATCAAAATTTGTAAAGTTATTCATTAGAGGCAACATTTTAATCATAATTAAGCAATTTGGTCATTGTGGTAAGAAAGTGAAACTTGATTGATTGTAATTTTTGTTTTTGATAGGTATGAATCACCCTATTGGAGAGGTCTTGCAGCAAAGAGAATTCAAGTAGCATGGAGATACCGGAAGAAGCGTCTAAGTCGTGCAAGCTTCCCTCGCTCCTCTCGCCTGCATTAAAGACTTCTTGGTCAAACACTTGATGAAACGCACCGTTTCTCATGTAAAGCATTTTGATTTTCTTAAGGAAGGGACGTAGACTAATAAAAGTAGGATCGTAGTAGCTGATTGTGTCCAGTATTTAATTATTAATCTATTTACTGTCGTTAGTCCTAGTTTCGAACAGTTCTGAATGTACTTTCGTACACATCCTAGAAGAGTTGAGAATGTCGAAGTTTCTTCGACTCAAATTTCGAATTTTCCAAAGTGTCCATTATTTGCCGTATTTACGAATGGGACAACATTTTCTTTGTACTTTGCGCACTTACCACTTACCCCTTTATTTAACGTTGGAGACATTCTATTTGCAACCATGATGAGACTGCTCCTCATTCGCAAGTTTCAACGAAAATGTTTATGTAAATTTTGACATTGAATAAAATTAAGTTGCAATCACCAAATTAGCGGTCTAAATCATGGATTACGCTCAAACTTGTTTATCTTCATTGTACACAAGTAAAACGCTTAATTATTGGAAACATTAGTTGTTGAGTGCTTGCATTCGATTATATTTAAGATAATCCATATGGGCTCGTTTATGGAGAAGCACATGTGAGGTGCTTCTTTCTATAATTACTTAAAATCACTTTTCCCATAAGTGATTTTAGCCTAATCCAGAATCACTTCCAAACGAGCCCTGTGTCAATTAAGAAAATGATATTATGAATCTTCAGTTTGGTAGTAGTTGTCTTCACCTTAATAGGAAGAGGCCTCAAGTTCGAATTACATAAATATAAATATTGAAATAAGATACATTATATTTTTGGGGAGTTCAATACTTAGTTGTACGAACTCATCGAATAACATAATTTTGTTTGTGAGTTACCGCTTTAAAAATTGCTTTATAAATATTTCATTATTATTGTTTTTTTTAAACACTATGGAAAAGCTTATGTAAACATAGAAATTTAGGGCAAACCAAAAAGGAAAAGGAAAAGAAAATCTGATTAAAAGAAATTGTTCAACTCACCCATCCTACCTCATTCGGAAAGTTTAGAGGATGCGCATATACATACCCAAATTGGTTAGTAATTATTTGTTTTTATGTATAGGATAAGAGTTAAACTATTTGCATTTCAATCCTTGAATTAAAAATAAATAACACAAAAACCTTATTTTGGGTAAAATAAATAAACTTCATACTCCCTCAACCACTTGAAAATTCCGCACAAGCCCACGTGATTTTTATATAGGAGTGTGGGGCCCTATAATACTTGCGCACAAAGGAACCCCGACGGCGCCGAGTATTTAACAGTGCGCGAAACCAGAACTCATCTCAACAAGCCATGGCAACCACCTTGGGCTGCCGCCTTAGCGTTCTTGCCTCACCCGCTGCCTCTCGGTACGTGTTCGATCCTTATAGTTATAGCTACCATTGATCTCATAAATACAGAGAAATTAAAAATAAAAAAAATTTAAAAAAAAAATTAGCGTGTTTGGTAATCAGATCGTCATCTTATATGAAAAGATTAGGAACCAACTTCTGTTTTTGTTCTTAGTTTTTTTTTTTTTGGTGGCTTCGTTCATTTTTTTCTTTCGATTTCTTAATTCCTTGAAACATTTGTAGGATTTTACGATTTTCAGACATTAGGGACGGAAACATTTCTTCAAGGTTTTAGAGTTTTTGATATTATGTGAGAGGAAAAACTTGGGAATTTAGGAAATTGTTTGTGTAGATATGATATTATTTCTCAATTTCCTTTTGGTATGAAGCACTCTCGTTCTCAAAAACTTATGGCATCTACAGAAGAAAAAATTAGTTGTACTGAAATGAACATAGCTTGCTTTTTGATGAGAGGGTGTTTTCAGAACAAACAGAGTGGCCAAGTGTGTACCCTTACCACGAGCACGGCCATGTCATACATGGTTCTACATAAAATTGAAAACAGTTTTCTTGAATCTGTAATTGCCAAAAGAAAAGGTGGTGGAGACACGGATAAAGGGCTCACTGCATTGTAATGTTAGAGACGTTCTGTGACGCCCTGTTTCGGAGCCTTGGATGTCAGATTCTAAGGCCGGAGCTTATTTCTAAGGGTCTGAGTGATATAGATTTCTATCTCATGTGTTTCACTTAGATGGTTATTAAAACACAATTATAAGAATTATAAGCATGATTGTTTCTCAGCTCCTGTCTTCATCAATAGCAGCATTCTATTGAAGAAACAAAGAGGGCTTCAGCTTGATGATTGTTTCTCAGCTCCTGTCTTAATGCTAATCAGTATACATTATATTGGTCTTTAACTAGGTATAACGATGCGAACCTCAAAAGATGCAACAAGCCCAACAGGGTTGCATGCAAATCTAACTTGAATACATTCCCTATATTGTCCAGCAGCAGAAATCTACAACAACCTAATCACAATCTGCATGGCTGCGCTTCTACAGGTATGTCCAATATCTTGTCAATCATCTTCCTTGTTTCAATCGCAAGAAATGAATCAAAATAGAAAAATCTCATCTAGCCAATCCTTGGTCTCAGAGTAAAAGAGGTTTAGAACCTATAAGCTTATTTGAAACTAATCTGTTGTGTTGTGTTATGATGAGCTCATTTAATATGTTATGTACAAAGTCTCATTTTCTATCCGGACGAAGATGAAATGCATACTTGCATAGGAGCATCATTGAGATTGTTTTTATGCTCTTATAATCCTAAACTCATAATTTTCAGGATTGCCAAGCTTGCACCTGTCTGCTACATCATCTACATTGTTAAGGGGAGAACGAGGCAGTGATCAGTCACACAAACTACCAGCGTTACTTAGACAACGCAAGTCTTCAACATTGGCACAAGCAAAAAAGAATAATTCCGTCACTATACCTTTTCCAAAAATGGAAGAGAAGCCAGATTGGTGGTGGAGAACTTTAGCATGTCTCCCCTACTTGATAGCTTTGCAGATGTCTGATACTGGGTTTCTCATTAGACCCTTCACAGAACACTACGAAGTATTTAGCGATTTGGTTTATTATGTCCCAGGAGCAATAAAGAGGTTACCTGTCTGGTTCCCAATGATATATACCTTACCTACATATTATGGAGTGGTGAAGAAGAAAGAGTGGCCTCACTTCTTTAGGTACCATATAATGATGGCGATGTTGTTAGAAATCGTACTGCAAGTGGTAGAGCTTTCGAGCAATTTTTTTCCGCTGATACACTTCAATGGGACGTTCAGCATAGAATACTGGGGAGCTGTCTCATTCGCGTACATCTTCATCTTGTTGGAGTGTATGAGGTGTGCTCTTGGTGGCAAGTATGTCAAACTCCCATTCTTCAGCACACCTGCGTTAGCGCATACTCTTTTTGAAATAGAAGGCTACTACAAACCTTTCTAGAGAGTCATTCCGCCGCCCTCGTGAGTTGTATTAGTTTTTTGTTGGCTTAGAGATGTAAGGTTATGCATAAGATCAATTTACATCTGCACTAGTTATTGGTTTACTTATTTTCATTACGTTTGTTCTGGGTTCTTGTATTGTAAAAGAAAAACAAGTCAAAAAAACAAGAAATAAAATTCCATTTGAATAAGTCTGTGTGACTTGGCTATGCGCTTGGGACGAATGGTTATACATTTTTATCAACATTACGTTTTTAAATTGAAGGTCAATCCTAGCAAGACAAATCCAATGGATTTCTTTCTTCTCTTTTATCGATATGGGGAGGAGAGGAAGGTTTGAATTTGGGACTTCTTTCTATGTTGAATGTTCCTAGTAGAGATCATTTTCTAACTTCGACTATCATTTAATTCATTTCCACAACCTACTTCTTTGTTTGATGTTTTTTCATGTGTGTGAAAAATCCTCATCCCCTATAATTTCAACTATCACTTGTCTTAAAAATAAAAAAATTACAATTCTTTTCGTCATTTAAAAGTGAACTGTTAAATAATATAAAGTCTCACATCGAAAACTTAACTAAATAAAATACAACATATAATGAATGGTTCTACTACTAATATCACCGAGATTTTTTGTGATAAAACTCTACATCTATTGGGCTTTGTAGGTAGTTAAGTTGAAGACAATTTCAGTGTTGCTCCCTCTAAAATCTTAACATAGTATCAGAGCAGATTGATTGATTGGGCATGAATTGAGCGATGTGGACTTGACCCCACGTGTGGCCCACTACATAGTGATCCCACATAAAAAAGTGTGTTGAAGAATATAAAATTACACATAAAAAACTTAACTAAATAAAATATAAAATATAATAAATAATTCCACAACTACAAATGCGTTTGCATAAAAGATAATTCACTTTCTAGAAAAATCTTCCACGTTACGCTAGGTAGAATTGTTTAGTATATGTGAAAGTCAGAAATCTGAATGTGAGGAATTAAAATGTTGGGTGCATGTCTTCGTCGCATAGAGGAAACAGACCTGAAAACCGCCCACATTATTAAGAGAAGCCACGAGATCAAATGAAAATGACCCCAGCAATTGAATTAATTATTCTAAAACTTTGCTGTTATTTTCATCTGAATCTCATAGACATATAGTCATGCGCATGCCCAATGAACAAATAAATTTAGAATAAGAAAAATTAAGAAAGAGTATTATTATCAGAACTTGGACAAAAGAGAAGAGCCCACACCACTCACACTCCACACAATCACACACACAAACTCCCAACTGTTGTTGTCTGTCTGGTGAAGAAAGACTGAGAAGACAATTCAGACCAAAAAAAAGACTGAGAGGACGAGCTTCTTCTTCCTTCTTTCTCTGTGCCAAATTTCCCTTCCCAGTGTTGCTAAATCTTCGTCAATCCAAAACCCAACCCAATTCAAGTTATTCAACCCTCATAACCCTAAATTTCAATCCCAATTATGATCTCAAATCTCAAGTCTCAGCCCTGGAAAAGTATTGTGCGGTAAGATCCAGTCACACGAATTTAATCCACCTTGGCGATCTCTGTCTAAAAGGCTGCAACTTTCTGGGGAAACAAAAGGGTTCCGTATTGGCCCCTCAGATTTGGAACTGGTAGAGAATAATGAGGCGGAGAGCCGCGGACTTTCGGAGGCCCCTGAGGAGGCGGTTTCCCAATGCCTTGTGGTGGGTACTGTGTGGGGTTGCGGTTTTGCTCTTCATTTTCACTTTGAGCAGAGGAAATCAGATGGAGTCCAGGCCTGTCATTCCCACGGTATATACTTCTCTACCCTCTGTTTTTTTTTCTTTTCATTTTTGGTTTAGTTAAATGTTCCTTAGAAAATGTAGGAATAAAGAGGGAATTGGAGTTGTAGATATTGGGTTTTTGAGTGACTTGGGAGGTGAGGTAGAAAAGGCTGAATTGGGTTGTGAATGGAACAGTTGATTGGTTTGAAGGGAATGAGTTTTTTTTGTCAGTTTGAGAGCTAAAACAACAAAAAGATGTAAGCTTTAGAATTCGATTGTATTTTGCATTCTTACTTGGTGTTATTAGCTACTATAGAAAGGAGTTGATTTTGTATACTTGGGATTTTGTTCATGCTAAGACATTAGTGTTATTGAGTTGGGGTTTGGCTTTTGATCTAGTTGTCATCTGACATGATCTTATTATTCCCAAAACTTTCATTGAAAGGGTTCAAGACTCTCCTTTTCATGTAATAGGAGTTGAGTGCACAAGATCTATTGGGAGAAAAAAAACCTGTTACTTTCATTATCTATTATGTGGAATGTGACTAGGGAGTTTACGAGAAGGGTACTAAAAGAAATTTTGATTTGTGTAAGGGATTCCAGGGCCATTTGACTGAACTTGCTTGCATCATGGATCTTGAAATATAGTACACCCTAGAGAAGGCTAAAAATAGTTAATTTTTTTGCGAGGCAGTGTAGAGATTTAATGCTTGTCGAATGATATGGATGTGCTTGGCTGATTGTCTTTTTGAGTGTATCAAAATTTTCAGACTAGTATGCTCATATTGTGGATCCTTGTGAAATTTGTGGAGTTGACTACATTAAAATCAAAGAAAAAATCTAGAAATTTTATTGTCATCACAAAGTCGAGGAACACTTAGTTTAGATGTCATCATAAAGTACAAATAATAACAACTCTGGCTGAATCCTAGCATTCTGTTTTGGTAATGTATCATGACACCATATCATGTGGTCTGAATGCCAGGAAGCTGGTTTTATATGGTATCCTCCTTCATGATTTTGGTAGACAAATTGAATTTTCTTTTGATTTGGTCAGAAGACAAATATTTGTTTGATTCTTTTCTGCAGTGGAGGAAATGATAGATACATCATTTTTCCCTTTAGCGTTTCCACTTTCTTTTGCAAAATTAAGAAAATATGTGCTTGTTTTCCTTCCACAGAGATACAGGAATGACAGACTTATGGAAGGCCTTAACATTACCGAAGAAATGTTGAATCCCAACTCAGTTTCCAGGCAGCTCAATGACCAAATTGCTCTGGCAAAAGCTTTCGTTGTGATTGCCAAAGAAAGCAACAACCTTCAATTTGCTTGGGAATTAAGTGCTCAGATTCGAAGTTCACAGATCCTGCTGTCAAATGCTGCAACCAGGCGAATTCCTCTGACAATTAGAGAATCGGAAATTGCAATTCGCGATATGGCACTAATACTGTACCAAGCACAGCAGCTCCATTATGATAGTGCAACCATGATCATGAGACTGAAAGCCAAAATCCAAGCGCTGGAAGAACAGATGAGTTCTGTGAGTGAGAAAAGTTCAAAATATGGACAAATAGCTGCTGAAGAAGTCCCAAAAAGTCTCTACTGTCTTGGTATTCAGTTGACTGGTGAATGGTTCAGAAACTCAAATCTACAGAGGAAAACCAAGGACAGAAAGCAAATAGACATGAAACTGAAGGATAACAATCTCTATCATTTCTGTGTCTTCTCTGACAACATCCTAGCAACTTCAGTTGTGGTCAATTCAACTTCTATAAATTCCAAAAGTCCAGAGAAGATTGTCTTCCATCTCGTAACTGATGAAATCAACTATGCTGCAATGAAGGCCTGGTTTTCTATGAACAGCTTCAGAGGGGTGGTCGTTGAGGTTCAAAAATTTGCTGATTTTACATGGTTAAATGCTTCTTATGTTCCCGTACTTAAGCAGCTCCAAGACTCTGAAACTCAAAGTTATTATTTTTCTGGAAATAATGATGATGGCCGGACACCAATCAAGTTTCGGAACCCAAAGTATCTTTCTATGCTTAATCATCTGAGGTTTTATATCCCTGAAGTTTTTCCTGCCCTGAAGAAGGTGGTGTTTTTGGATGATGATGTTGTGGTTCAGAAGGATGTGTCTGATCTGTTCTCTATTGATTTGAATGGTAATGTTAATGGAGCAGTGGAGACATGCATGGAGACATTTCACAGATACCATAAATATCTGAATTACTCTCACCCTCTCATAAGAGCACATTTTGACCCTGATGCATGTGGATGGGCGTTTGGGATGAATGTTTTTGATTTGGTTCAGTGGAGGAAGAGGAATGTCACTGGTATCTACCACTACTGGCAGGAAAGAAATGTAGATCGAACATTGTGGAAACTTGGCACATTGCCACCTGGATTGTTGACGTTCTACGGATTGACAGAGCCTTTGGATACCTCGTGGCATATTCTGGGTTTAGGCTACACAAATGTTGATCCTCATTTGATAGAGAAAGGAGCTGTGCTGCACTACAATGGAAACTCGAAACCATGGTTGAAGATTGGGATGGAAAAGTACAAGCCCCTTTGGGAGAAATATGTTGATTATAGCCATCCCTTATTACAAAGATGCAATTTCCATTGATTTCAGACATAGAAGTTTCTTCTCTATCACGACGGAGTTGGTGTGTAAAGGAGAGATGTAGCCTTTTTGAGGTCATGAATGCTTGCATGATGATTTTGCAAGATCAAGCATGGGGATTGGTTGTAAGATGGGTAGTGTTTATTTGATCGTGTTGTAGTATAGATGATTTACTTCATTATAAGTCATTCAGAATTGTTAATCCTAACCACTATTCTTGAATAACTTTTTGTTGTTGTTGTTGCAGTATCTGTGCTATAGGTTGAACTGTACAACCTTGGTAGTTTGTAGTATCCTTTTGATTTGGTCTCTTGTGCAATACATAGATAGGATATTACCTTTTACTGCCTGGTGTTGGACCTATTGGTAGGCAAAGTTTCCTATCTAATCAAATTAATCATTTTCATCTACTCTTAAGATTTGGGCTTGGCTTTCTTCCTTTCTTTCTTCACCTGCTGACATGACAACATATGCTTGTTTCAAGATCCAACCGCAACGATGCAACCAGTACAAACAGGAATGATAAAGAAAATGTAAAGTCAATTTTTGATCTGATAGATTCCTATAAAGAAAAAGAAAAAGAAATTTGATAGAGAGAAATCATAGTTATAAGGTGAAGCCAAATCGACATAATGATAAGAGAAAATAGCGTTAAAACGAATATAAGGCTTTGTATCTTTTTATACTACTTCTGCTTTAACATCTCTTAAATAAGATGAAGCTAAACGCTAAGAACAACAAGGTCGTTGTAGTATAGTGGGAATCCCCGGCAACGGCGCTCCTTTCCTTTTTTTTTTTTTTTTAAAAATACTCAATATTCTTTGAAAATAATAAAAATAAAAGGTTATTTATAAATTCATTTAAAAGAACATTCTTCTCTTTGTGCCTTTACATTCCTCAAAATATTGAATTGGCAGTTGACTATTTCTTAGATATGAGATTAGTTTGCCACTTCAAAATTTTGAGTCGAATCAACAAAAAGATAAAACAGGATTTTGATTGATTGGGTTCAGTTTCAAATTGGAAGAAGCTTGCATAGACACGCACGCTCATGCTAATCACAAATTAACAACAATAACACATTATTTATTTGACAAATGGCAGAGGCCAATCCAATCAAATCCTTCGTTAACTCTTAACTGCCGGCTTAATTGAATTACTTTGTACTGAGTCTCAGAGTCCCTAGTGTGATTCTTTATTCCATTTGTCTTCTACTTCCTAACGTCTCTTGCTTTACTCCCATCCAATCATTACTTCTACCCTTTTGAGTCTTTTACCACCGAAAACTAACGTTCATTTCCAAACAAAGTTACTTGTATCTAACCACATATTACTTGTATGAGTAGCACATATATAGCATTAATACCGTTAACAAGTTCCACTATGTATTCAATTAGTAAATATAGTACATCGTTAAGATTTTTATCAAGCTTATATTTATACATTTACGGTGATTATATACATCGGAGTTGCTTTCAAGATTCATTATTTTACCAGAGGATTGATTAAGGGAAATGTCACTTCTACAACCGATGTTTTGTGTTCAAATTGCCTATCTTTTATATGAAAAAAGAAGTCATTATTTTGAAAAACAATTAATACACTATTTTCGTCTATATACCACTTATTGCCAAGTTAGTCAACACAAGGGCATTATAGTGATTTCACCTCCAAAATCCCACAAAAACCCTCCTCGTATGCCGGCGTAGGATCTAATTTGCCGCCATTTCAAGTGTGGTGGTTTGTTTTTGGTGTCATCCCATCTGTTTCCAAAGAAACGCAGATATCAATTCTTCAAATCCTCACATACTCTTTTCGCACCAGTAATCAAACATTTCTCTCTCCCTCTCCTTCTCTCTCTAACAAATCATGAAGAAGAATGACAACAATCAAGTCGTCACAGAGCAATCTCACAAACTCAGAAGACCCAAATCCCGCGAAGTAAGCTCGCGGTTTATGTCATCACCAACTTCAGCCACTTCGCTCGAAACCACCACCAACCTCCCATCTCCAAACCAAGCCATCTCGCCAGTCCGGCGCAAATCCGGTTCGCCTTTCAACGAAACCCGAAAACCCAAAACCCAGCTCGATGACTTGGGCCCCATCCGAGGACTATGGCCCTCTTCAACTTCATCATCAAACAAGAAGCTCGACACTCTAGCCGATCACCTTGGAAACGCCAGGCTCAAAGATCATATCGAGAGTAAAAATTCAAACTTTGGTAGGCAGAGAAGCCGCAGAGAAGTGGATTTGTTCGAGAATGAAAAGGAGAAAGAGAGAGAAAGCGCCAAGGAAAATCACAAACCCATCATTGGTGGGTCGATGAGATACCCGAGAAACTTCAAGTTTCTGGGAAAATCTACTTCCCCTTCTTCTTCGTCGTCTTCGAGTAAGTTTTCGAGTAATTTGAATGTGGTTGTTCCTAGGAGATTTTCAGTCAACGAAAATGCTCTGTATCAGAAACCGTCTCGGCGAATTTCGGATGGGTTGTCCGATACTCTTGATTCGGGATCGGAATGCAGTGATGGCTGTTCAGGCCAGACTGTTGGATCTCCAAATGCGGGTTCGAGTTCGAGAAAATTGGGCATGGGGGTTTCTTCAAAGTACATGAATGAGGTACCTTTAAGGCATCGAAGAGGGACATCGGATTCTAATCTCCCAAATCCGATATCAGGAGATAAGTCTCCGAAGTTGAACAAATTCACCATTAAAAATGTGATCAGGAGAGCTCATTCGCTGACAGGGGCGACGACACAATGGGCATTGTCGCCTGGAAGAACAGGGTCGCCTTCGATGTCTGTCGAGAACATGGGGGTACCGATGTCGTTTTCAAGCTTGAAGCCTCCTACTAGTCCCTCAAAAACCAAGGGGGTGGAGAAGTTGCTCAACTTGGGGTTGGACTTGTTCAAGAGTAAGAAATCTTCTTCGTCTAGCTCAGTGCTGGTAAGGTCTAATTCGGTTTCTTCGGCGCCAAGTATGACGGAGATGGGTCATCAACTTCGGTTGCTTCATAACAGATTGATGCAGTGGCGATATGCCAATGCTAGAGCTTATGTTGTGGATGAGAAGATAGCTAATCAAGCACAGGTTATCTCTGATTCTAGTTCTACTTTGTGGGAACAATTATTTATTTATTTTTATTCTCATGAGATTATGAGGTTACCATAGTTCAGTTCATAACCGGGAACTGTTTGTTTTTCAATGATTTTTGCAGTCCAATGTTATATATGCTTGGGATAGTCTTATAAAGTTGCGACATTCCGTGCTACAGAAGAAACTGAAGCTAGAGAAAGAAAAGCTTGACCTGAAGCTGAATTCTATACTCCGATCTCAAGTCAGTAGCAAACAACAATCAATAAATATTTTGTTACAAGATTGATGGTGTGCGGATGTTCGGATTGATTCAAACAACCTGTGTTAAAATGTGACTGATGTGTTCGTAATTTGTGTAGCTTAAGCCATTGGAGTCTTGGGGAGATATGGAATGGCAACACATGGCAGCATTTTCCATGATGAAAGAGTGCTTATATTCTGTTGTCTGCAGAGTACCCCTCATTGAGGGTGCAGAGGTAGGCCAAAGGAAACTGATTGCAAGGTTTTGGTTTCGGCGAAAGAGATTTGTTTTTCTAACAAAGCCAAGCATTCTGCAGGTGGATACTCAATTGGCTGCTGTTGCTCTTCGACATGCTTCCCATCTCACAGCTTCCATGAAGTTGTTGCTAGCTACTTTCTCATCTCTGGTATACTTCGGTGGTTTGTAAGCTTATATACTACTACCTTGTTACCTGAAATTTGTGCAACGCAGACTCACATTGAACCCGATTCTTGAACAGGCGGAGCAGACTGTTCCTTTACTGTCTGAATTAGCAAAGGTGGTTGCACAAGAAAAATTGCTTTTAGAGGAGTGTCTTGAGCTTTCCAAGACCATATCGACACTTGAGGTAATAAAAGATCGCTATTCTTTTCCAAATCAAGAACTATACATGTTTAAAATTCGACCTACTAATGCTTAATGTCATATACGAGTGGCTCAAAACTTCTCAGAAGTGACCTATTTCTTTTTATTTTGTGCGGACAGAGTCAGGAGAGGAGTTTGAAGTGTAGTATTATTCAATTGGAATTATGGAAACAGGAGAAAATTAAGCAGCAACAACTAAAACAAGAAGATATAATGTCATGATATATCTATTTCAACATTATATAGCACGGGGCTAAGTGACATCATCATACTGTCTAGAAATCATGACCCGGGAGATGATTCGTGAAACGTACCATTGTAGTGTATATGTGAGTACAAGCTTCTGTAAATGAGCAAGAAAATTTTGATCATTAGCTGATGAACATATTCCTTTTTTTGTAATATCATTTTTTATGATCATATATATATAAATTGGCTCTTATTTGATTCTGCTTTCATCACCATGTGTACTTGTAGGCCTGTAGTTGCAGCATATTCACTTCAGCTTGCTTCAAACTTTCCATATAATATATTTCCATGACATATGAGTAATTTAATCAGCCCTGCATTGTAAATCTGCAATGCCATGTTTTAAATTATTGTATTTCACTTGCCAAGCCACAAATCTACAGGGGCAACACTACAAATGTTTAGTGCTCTTCATGTTTCTTTTATTTAATCAATTTGGTCAACACGTACTTATGTTTGACAGTTTGAGGCCGGATCTATTGGAACGTAAGTCAACTTTCATTTAGATTACTGTTTGAATTTGCAATCATGATCATTGAGATGAAAATCAATGACAAAGTCAAACCCAATTCAAAGGGTGTATCAAGAAAGAGAAGCAGCCATGTGGCAGTTCATGGGCAACCATGAATTCCTCTCTTTCCTATAATGTTGGTCCTCAGAAAAGTGAAAAATGCTATGACCCTCTCACCAGTCCGTACCTCAAACAAGTTTCTCCTGCCTACCAAACAGCAAAGCTGATCAAGATAAGCTGCCAAGATGAACGATCTGTTTTTGAGCGATTCGTTCAAAAGATACAAGGACCTTGAACACCAAGTCTGCATTGATGATATGCAGGCAGGTGGTGAGGCCTGGAAAGAGACTGTCAATCTTGATGGATTCTTTAAGGAGATAGAGAATGTCAAATATGACATGAGAGCTGTAGTGCAGCTTTACAAGCGGTTACAGGAAGCCAATGAGGAGAGCAAACTCATCCACGATGCCAAATCCATGAAAGAGCTTAGCGCCAGGATGGATTCTGATCTTGAGCAGGTATTGAAGCTGGTTAAAATCATCGAGGGGAAGCTGGAAACACTTGAACTCTCCAATGCTGATCAGCGTAAACTTCCCTGCTGTGGAGCAGGGTCATCTTCTGATCGAACGAGAACTTCAGTACTTAATGGCTTAGCAAAGAAGCTCAAGGACATGATGGATGACTTTCAAGGCCTCAGAACCAAAATGGGATCCGAATACAAAGAGACAGTTCAAAGGAGGTACTTCACAATAACAGGTGAGAAGGCCAATGAAGAAATGATTGAGAATTTGATATCGAGTGGAGCGAGTGAGACATTGCTTCAGAAGGCAATTGAGGAGCAGGGTCGTGGCCAAGTTTTGGACACTGTTCAAGAGATCCAAGAGCGGCATGATGCCGTGAAGGAGATGGAGAAGAGCCTCATTGAGCTCCACCAAGTGTTCCTAGACATGGCTGCACTGGTTGATGCACAAGGGCAGCAGCTGAATGACATAGAGAGTCATGTGGCACGTGCCAATTCGTTCGTCAGGCGAGGAAATGTGCAGCTTGAGGTAGCTAAGGACTATCAGAAGAATAACAGGAAGTGGGCTTGCATTGCCATAGTTATTGGCACTTGTGTTGTTATCATTCTTCTTTTACCTGTTTATCTTCACTTCAAGAGTTAACAAAAGATGCGATTGCCTTCTGGAGCAACAAGAAATTGATTGAGTTGTTTGTGTTCCAATTCATTGGACAAGCTTGCTCCATTTTTAATGCCTTTTTTTATTTAATCTTTCTATGGCACATAGAAGCAGTAATGTTCATTCAAGCAGATTTGTATTCTCTCCACATTTTTACTTAATTCCACTGTATCGCTGAAGTTCACTTTGAATCAATGCAAGTAACAAGTACTTGTGATTATGAGAAGCTATTGTTTCAAACGCAACGCAAAAACCTAAAAGCTCATACAAACACGATTTATATACAAGTAGATGAGTGGCTTTCCTTGTGTGCTAGGCTCATATCAGAGTAAAGGAAATTCAAATAAATATTTTCGATTAGGCATGGTACATTCTCCGTTATGAACAAATATTATTCAACTAGATTTTCAAGTCTTGCATAATGTTCTCAAGAACATTGGATGGGCCCAATCGGTTAATTTTAAGAGTAATTCTTTGATTCGACAACAGATCACCTCATCCGTTCGACCCACAACATAAATAATGGGACCTCTCATTGGGATCCACTAAAGTAGGGACGTATGAGACCGCCCAATGCAGGGGCTCCCTTGTGTGCATATGCGGCCGGACGGGTGAGGTAATTCGTCCGGACCAGAGAATATCTCCAGTTTTGGGCTCAACTTCAGAAACCAACCCAAGTAAAGTACCCAACGCTCCATTAGTAATTCGCGCAAACGACGACGTTTTTGCGCTACTTGTAGTCATATGACGCATAACTCATAAGCAACCATTTCCTCGTTTTTCTCTGTCTCGCTCTCCTCTTCGTCTACCTCTCATCTCTGAAGCTCAAAGCCATGGCTACTTTAGCGGCGGCTGCAGCTCGTCAATTCGCAACTTCAAGTCGAATCTCTTCGGCTAGAACCTCGTCTCAAGCATCGAATCTAATCCAAAGGCGTGGCCTTGCCGGCGCTGCTGGTAAACCGTAGATTCAATATTGTGTCTTTCCATTACTTGATTCCCGATCTAGATTTTTGAGCTGATTTTATTTCAACAACAAAATTTGAACTTGCAGATCATCATGGAACCCCAAGGGTTAACGTCTGGCAAGACCCATTGAGCCCATCCAAATGGAAGGAAGAGCATGTCAGTCTCTCTCTCTCTCTCTCTCTCTCTCTCTCTGCTTCGTTTTCCTTTTATCTTAAATTTCATTGTTTTTTTTTATAAATTTATAGTCGTGGTATTCGTTTTCAAGAAATTAGTTTCTTGTTGAATTTTAATGGGTTGTGATGATTTTGATGCCTTTTTTAGGTTTTCATTTTACCCATTTGTTTGGAATTGACATTCGTCAAGGAAAAATCTTTATGGCTTAAGATGTAGAATAGCAGCATAAACAGCAAGTTATCACAAAATGCATTCCGGTTATTTTGGGTTTGAACCATTTCCCCTCCAATTTGAGGCTTGTCTCGGTCAAAATTACGAAACTTGGCTTCATTTTAATTTGGATCAACTACATAGAACCCCCCAAACTTTGTTAACATTTTTATTAGTTAGATAAGCAATGTTAACATTTTTATGGGTGCTGAGTTATGATTCTCGTCTGAAAAGACGTGCTGACAAGAGGCTGTTAGCTATGGAAAAGTGGTTTTATACATTACCTTGTTGAAGTTCGTTAGCTTTGTTCTTGAACCTTTGGTATAATAGAAATTACTGGGCACATAAAGTTGTTTTCTTGACTGGAATCTGTACTTTTGCAGTTTGTAATTGTCTCTTTATCTGGCTGGGGTGTACTCATCTTTGGGGCTTACAAGTTCTTCACTGGAGGCAAAGGCAAGAAGGAAGAGGTACTTCAGATTTCTTTAACCCATAAGTATTAGGATATGTTATGGTTGGTTGTGGACTTAGGCATCAGATATGCAAAGCAACATTGCTGTGTTTTTTTTTTTTTTTTGAATTAGCACTGTTTTCAATGCAGAAGGATGCGTGTCATAATTTTGTGTTATCAATCAGATATGCCTTTATATGGCTGTTCCCTGTCCCAATCTAGTGAGATGTTGTAGTTTTACATTGTTTCCAGCATCTAGGTTTTGTTAAATCTGTGCATGCTTAAAAATAAGTAGGATGCCAAAAACATAACTAGAGAACTCACGTTGCGTCTCTCACTTTATACTTTTACAATAAATAGTTGTTCTCCTTTTGTCCCGTCGTCACATTCCCTGCTTTATATTGTATGTTTTTGGTGTTATGATATAGATGGCTTGGTATTCAATAGTTAGTGGTTCATCTCTAAGAAAATTTGCAAGATGACACTCTTGTTTGCAATATTCAAGTTGTTCACATATGGCAATTGGATCACATTATTACAGGGTGTTGCTTTGCTAATTGCTACTAATGCCCCACATAGAGCTAGCTATGGATCAGGTTAGGGGAATTTAGGCTGGGTCAGGGTCTTGTAGGGTACTTCTGTGTGAAGCACGCAATGCAGTGTGCCTTTTCTTCTGTGTTTATTGGTTGGACAATCCTAGTAACTCCAGGATCAGGGAGGAAAAAAAAACTAATTTTGATTGAACTAGGTAAACATAGCTAAGAGTGTAGTTTAGCATTCCAGTATGGAGTCACCGATGTAAACTATTGTGTTGTTTTGTGATGTACTTTTAGTTTTTGCTGACTAATTCATGTTTTGTTTCAGAAACTGGCGGAAGCATCGCACTGAGGTTTGGAGTTTTAGATATTCCCAGAACTTCTTTGAAATAACGAGTTTGCTTGGATATAATGTCTTCAAATTTCATTTTCTTTGTCAGCAACTGATTTTTGATCAGTCTATGGAGATTGATACATTGAAAAAATATCGAGGTTAATGGCTTTGTTGGGAGTTATGCCCTGTCCAATTATGTCTTTTTTGTAGTTACTTTTGTGATTCGATGCATTAACCTTTCATGTGTCAATAAAATAATGACATTCTCCTTCCTAGTTCAAAAATCTTTTGATGGCTTTAAAGGGCAGTTAATTATGCTCTAGAGAAGTAACCCCAATGCCCTTATCTTATTGTTGGATTCAATGGAAATTTATTAACAAGTAAATAGTCATTTTCAGTAAATTAGAAAAGCCACTCAAACACAACATTGTATACTCCAATTTCATAATATCTGCCTTTTTTTTTTTTTTTAAAGCAAGTCTGCAACTCGTATTGAAGCGATTCTTCAATTTCGGGGAATTTTTTTTTATAGTAAACTCTTTAATAGCGCAAAGTTTTTTTCTAGTCTGCAGTTTCGTTTTCTGGGGAATTCTTAACCAAATGAATACTCTTGGCTATTCAGGGATGTTAATTGCTAAAATCAGGGTTTGTAGAATAAATACACCAGATTTCAGTTCACTCTGGCTTAAATATGCAAACCAAACATAACTAGCAATAAAAGCAGATATCGATCAAACTGAAGTCTTAAGAACTTGTTAAATCTGCTAAAATTCAGACTCATCTACTTCCTCCCTGTACTCTTCTTTATCTTCTTCCAAATTGGAACCAGATAATTCATCAAGGACGTTATCATCAGTTGCATCTTTTTCTTGTTCCTCTGCATCTGCAACTTCTAAATCTGCTGGCAAGTCCTGTGTATCGGCAGATTTCGTTTGTTCAGCACTATTTTCTGGTTTCTTGATATCCCTGCTGTTCAGGTTCTGCTGTTGCATGTTAATGGCTTCATGGTCTTCTGATTTTCCAACTTCAAGTCTCTGTTTGCTATCACCTTTAAGTCTCCTGTTTGAAGCTGCTTCCTCTAAGTCTCCACTGTCCATAGACCCATTCTGATCATCTTTGATGAATCTTGTACTTCTCACACTTCCTACACTTCCCACTCCATTGGTTTTAAAATTTCCCCTGTTCTCCAACCTCCTGTGCTTAGCAATTGGTCTCCATTTCTTACGTCTATCGCCACTAATAAAGCCATGCTTACCTCTCACTCTTCTAGACCTTCCAATGTTGTCAGAGTTGTCTTGCATTCCCAACTTCATCCCACCTTTAGGAGTCGAATGAAGTTTCTGACTCTCATTGAGTTCAGAGTTTTCAATATTTCCATCACCTTTTCCATTAGTCTCACTAATTGCCTCAGCTGCATTTGCCAGATTACTTTCCTCACCATCTTTGAAATTCTCACCTTTCTTTCCTTTGCCCTCCTCTTTGGTGTCGCCTTGTTTGATATTCTCGTTTTGAGGGTTCACGAAATTCTCTGACTGTTTGCTCATCATTTCTCTTCTATCAGTTTCTCCCTCTCCATTTCCAATTTGATCTTCTACTTCTGTTGTGTTCTCACCCTGTCTAAGACGAATGGATTTATTCCCACTTCCACCTTCACTTGGCCTCGCTTTCTCAATGTCCTTGTTAGAGGTGGTGGATTCTTGCAATTGATCAACCTCTTCTGCAGTCTCAGTCACCTCTGTTTTCCCTTCTCCTGCCACACTTTCAGACAAGGTTAGATTTACAGCTGGATTTGATGGATCATCAGTGCTCACCGGCCAGACCTTAACTAGGTAATCAAGACGGTGTTTCAAATCTTCAACTTCAGCTTCCTTTTTCTTCAAGATTTCTAACAATTCCATCACTTGAGGATTCTCGTTCTCCACGTTCACTCTCTGCATTTTGATTTCACTCCGCTTCTCCTCAAGTGCGGCCTCCATGGTTTGTAGCTCCTCTTTAAGCGAATCAATGGTGGACTTAAACTCCAAGACTCTTCTGTCAAGCTCCATCTTTTGGGTTCTAATGGAGTATAGCTTTGTTGTCATCTCCTCGTTCTTCCTTTTCAACTCTTTGGCGTAGTATCTCTCCTTCTGTGAGGGTAAACAAATAGCAAAATATCACTAAATAGAATCTCATTAGCCATCTGTGCTAATCTTGTTTAATAATACGCTTCGTAATCAATCATAATTAATCATCCACCCCTCTTTCCCAATTCAACGGCACCCCCAAATTAAGAAAATCCCAAATAAAATAATTGGTCACTGATTAAATAAGTAAGGTGTTTTGGTCAAAACGGGTGTATCTCTTTAGAATAAATATGTCAGGAGCTTTTCAAAGAGCTTCTGGATCTGCATGTAGATTGAAACAGCAACATGAATACATACCAATTAACAGCTCAAAACAAGCACTGGTTTGCAAGCCATAATTTTCTGGGTGATTTTCTTTAAGGAGAAAACTAAAAACTAAAAACTCAAAAGGGGAGATGAGGGCATGTCAGCATGTGCTTAATTAGTAGGTGGCATGCAAAGAGAAAGAGATTGATTTGTAGTTTTGTGAAAGCGGGTTGCATGAGAGAGAGAGAGAGAACCTGTAAAAGGTGGTGAAGAGAAATGAGGTCGATGTCTTTCTCTTTGAGGAGGAGGTTGAAGATGCGCCTCTCCCTGAGCTTGTGAAGCACCATCACCCCAAGCAATGCTGCCCCAAATGCCATCACCAACATCAATCCATATGGCCTCCCTCTGCTGCTGTTGTTGCTGCTTCCATTCCCATTCCCCTTAGCCATCTCTCTCTCTCAATGGGTCTCTCTGAGTGATCTCTCTCTCTCTCTCTCTCAGTCAGTCATAATAATAATGATTAATATTATAGGTTAATTAATTCATATAAGCATGTTGCTTGTCACGCAAAACGGACCCTGCAACTACTCTCTCAGTCCCTCTCACAAGAAAGAACTCACAACGAGCGGAGTTAACAAGGATGAAGTCAAGTGTGAGTAAGCAAGGGAACTGTGTCCAGAGCACTGATTCTGGAAACTCCTCTTTTCCTTTTCTCATATTTATTTATTATTTATTTCTTTGAGCATTCCCATGTTCGCTCTCAAAATTACAACAACGTCCCTCATTTTTCCACGGGTGAGTGAGATTTTACTTGGACTTTTTAGTTCCTCACCTTCCCATGTTGTCTGTATGGAAAATTGCCTTTGGATCAAGATGAGATTGGCATACTTTAGACAACATTAACAATTGCCATACAAAATCAATTAGAATAATTACACAGTTGATTAAGGCAGTTTGTCTGTTTCCTTGCGTTCAAATTTGAATTCTCACTTTCATAAATTAGAATATTAGAATACTTTAGATTATCGCTGTTAACGAGGTCTAGTAAAGTGAAAAACAATCCCAACTTAGAAGCCCATATTTCAAATCAAAAAACAAAATGATAGAAGCCTGTATTTTTTGAATTGGGCTCTAAGCCTTGTGGCGGCAGAAAGTAACAGGGACTCTAATGGTCTATGCCTATCTTCAAGCTTGACCCATTTAAACCAAAACCGAATATTTTGATCCAAATGCAGCCACCACTTACCACCACTATTCACAAGCGCCCTCTTGCAGTCTCGAAGACTTCTGTTAGTTGTGGGGGGGGGGGCAATTCAGTCCACAAATTATTTAAAAAATATATTCCTTTTAAAAATAAATAATACAAATATAAATTTAAAAATAAAAATAAAATCTCTCTCCCCTTGTCCTCTCAACCGCAACTCCCAGCCCCGGGACGACATCGTCCTCCACCTCCGCGCCCACGCCACCTTCGTTTGGAGGAGCAGCTGCGTTTGATTTTAGCTGCACTTTAAAATCAAAGCACTTGTTCGCTGTTAAACGATCAGTTTGAAAAACCCAAAGGCGCTGAGATATTTCAGGTACCTCTTGCATCAATTTTGATTAGCCTTGTCTTTGTTTTCGGTCCCATAGATTGGGATTTTAGGGTTACACGTTGAAAACCTGGGGATTGAGAGTTTTTTTAATTTTAAGATTTTACTTTTTTTTTTATTTGTCTTTAATATTTATTTTCAAAATGAAATAATTTGTTGACCGAATTACCCTTCCACAAGAGAAATTGAGGATTGTTTGTTCTCCATAGTTGTGCTCCATGGAAGACATATTAGAACCAGCTGTGAATCTCGTTGAGAACCTACATAAGGAAGGCTTCGATGAAGGCTACGGAGACGGCCTAGTCGCCGGAAAAGAGGAGGCAAAGGAAGTGGGCCTCAAGCACGGCTTTGAGGTGGGCGAGGAGCTCGGCTTCTACCGGGGCTGCGTGGACGTGTGGAACTCTGCAATCCGGGTCGACCCGACCCCGTTCTCGCTTCGGGTCCAGAAGGGTGTGAAGCAGATGGAGGAGTTGATTGAGAAATACCCAGTTATGGAACCCGAGGACGAGAGCGTCCAAGATGTAATGGAGGCTCTGAGGTTGAAGTTCAGGGCGGTTTGTGCTTCAATGGGTGTGAAATTGGGGTATAAGGGGTATCCGGGAGCTGCTTCTGAAGCTAAGCAGATGTCGTATTGAGTTGGGTTCTTGTCGTTTTACTGTAATGGGTTAGTCTCAAGTTGATGTTTTGGTTAAGGGAGGAGTGTGAGTTGGTCAATTGCTTTCTGGGTTGTGAGTGTTCCTCCTGGTCTAGTTCTCTAATCTTCCTCTAGTTTTAGATTTGTTCTTTACTCATAGAGTTTCCTAATATTTATTGCAGAAATTATGATATGATTATGGTGTAATTAATTAGTTGGAAAATTGTACACTAAAGAACGTTTTGTTCTTCATGGTAATCTAATGAACTCTATTGTTTTCTATATGTTGAGTCTCAGTAAATTAACTGCAAGACAAGGTTCTTTGGCAATTTGATATAGCTTTTATAAACCTGGACTTCCCATTGCATCAAATTTATAAACATTATTGCAAAGCATCCTTCATTGCAAATTTAGGTTGTGCTCGGATACTTTTATCACCAGCCACTAGTAACTAGCTGAAGTAGTGGCTAAGGTTAGAGGATTTTGTGGTCCGAGAGAAACTATGGCCACACTGTTTTTGGATGGTGTCTGTTCATTGTGGTAATCGGTGGGGTTTTTCTGCAGCTACTGATGAGCAGGAAGGAGAGAAAATGTTGAAGACGATGCTTGGTTGCTGCAAGGTGTACATTTCTGAAAGCAGAAACAGGGCTGCGCTGGAGGGCATCGAGCGAGCTGCTAAGCTTTTCTCAGAAGCACCCATTGTCAATAAGTTTGAAGATGAGACTTACAACAGAGTTGGTTACACTCTTGTCTCCAAGTTGGCTCCAAAGCCATCTGAGGGTCCTTGTCCCTTGAGGATGGCAGTGCTTGCCATGCTTAAGGCTGCTTTCGAAACCATCGACCTTGAGATGCATTGTGGAAGTCATCCCCGGCTCGGAGTTGTGGATCATATATGCTTTCACCCCCTGCTTGGTGCTTCTTTGGACCAAGTGGCTGGGGTTGCAAACTCTTTGGGGGCAGATGTTGGCTCTAATCTTCAAGGTTTGCTCCCTTGACTGTGAGACCACATTATATTGTCGATAGTAGTAGAATGATGAGCAAATATGCTTTTAAAGATGATTAACTGGAAAGTAGAAATCATCTGGCTATGTTAAGCTATGTGATTATTAGCAACAGTCAAATTCAAATTCAAATTATATGGATGGAAATCAGTTTATATTCTACATGGATTGCTGATAATCTCAAATGTAGCCTGCAGTTCCTACTTTTCTCTATGGAGCTGCCCATGAAGAGGGGAGGACACTTGATTCAATCAGAAGAGAGCTGGGTTATTTCAAGCCAACTTCTAGTGGAGAACAGTGGGTTGGGGGGCCAAAATCGGAATACTTGGCGCTGAAGCCGGACAAGGGACCCCCTCAAGTGACTCAGGGAAAAGGTGTCATTGTGATTGGAGCAACCCGGTGGGTTGATAACTATAACGTCCCAGTTTTTTCTACTGATATTGCTGCTGTTCGTAGAATTGCGAAACGAGTGAGTGGCAGAGGAGGTGGACTTCCTTCAGTCCAAGCCATGGCACTTGCACACGGTGAATCTGTCATTGAGGTAGCTTGCAATTTGTTGGAACCGGAGAAAGTGGGAGGGGATAGGGTTCAGCTTGAAGTTGAGAGGCTTTCAGAGGAAGAGGGGATAAGAGTGGGGAAGGGCTACTTCACTGATTTTTCTCAGGAAAAATTAATTGAAAGTTACTTGCAGTCAGATTGCTGTATGTAAACTTGTTCTTTCATGTATCCTTGTGAGGCTACTGATTCTTGAATTGTCCAATGTATGAAATTTGGATGGTTCTATTGGCATTATATTTGAAAATCGCTGAGGCTTTGATTTGTGTAAATTTTGTCATAATAATCCCAATGCAATTGCTATTAAAATAATAATAATAACCCCAATATTAGGAGAAACACTCTCATGCAACAGGGATACATCCGTCCAATAACGTAACGACACGTGGGGTAACTTTTTCACGTGTCATTGTGTTATTGACATGAGATAAGAAAACAGTGTTATTCTCGTTAAAAGAAATGTTTTTTTTTGCAATATTAGGAATGTCTTGCAGAAGAACAAATTTATTTAGTTTTAGCTAGAAACAGCTGCTTTTTTAAAATGAGGCTAGAAACAGCTGTTGCTCATACTAGTCAAACAAGATTTAAGGCCTCTCTTTCAGCATGTGTTGGATCGCACAAACTATCTGAGGCAAGCTTTGATGAATAAAATCAGAAGAGTTTCTTTCAATATGATAAGGCCAATGCACCCGTGATGAGACTTTATAACTTGTCTGGTTGAAGCTTCTCCATCTGTCGTTGTCAACTCACTGTCCAAACATTAGTTTCTTTCCCAATTTTTAATTAACTTGAAGCTTTGGCGTTGTTCTTGGAATTTATTATTTGAATCCTATCTGTTTGTTGTTCTTAATCATGTATTTTTTTAGTATAATTATGGAAGTCTATTTGGTGCTTACTGCTTAGTAGTAGTACCTCACCCGACAAAGCATGGCAAATTCTTATCCACACTAATAATATTAGATTGGCTGCATAAATCCTTTTCATCTATTAGATAGACAAGCGATAGTCTAAATTATAGGGGAGGAGGATTTCTCACACGCACACAACTATGATGTCGTGGGCATTCAAACTTGAGACCTTTGGTCTGCAAATCAAGGCCATTTTCTACTAAACTAGACTTCATTGGCAAATAGACCGCTTCTAAATCGTAGTTGAAATTTTGTGACAGAATTGTTGGTTTGGTTGATAAGAGTTTTGGAGCCACAAATTATGTGGCAAAAGGTCTGGCTTTGTGCAAAAAGGGTTCATAGATAAAAATGACATGTCTGTCATCCGGTCATATTGTTTCCCACAATCAATGGGAAATTTGATTCTGCAGCTTATATTCATGGCATTGCGTGTTGGGTTTAGGGCTCCAATTACATCTTAACATTAAATAACTTCTGTAAGCAAACTTATCCAAAAAGCAAAACTTACCAAGATTGCAATTTGTAATGCTAACAGTCTGCTTATTGTTTGAAGAACTCTTACTTCAAAGGAAACAGCCATGGAAAGAGGAAAAAAGTTGCCTCAGTTGAACTCTTTCTTTACAGAAACACTTGTGTAGAATAAGAATAACACTATTTTTTTATTTCGGTCAATTACAATATGCCACACGTGATAATTTTTTCACTAGACATAACATGATTAGTTGCCATTTCACACAAGTTTTTCTTCTTACGTTATACTTCTTTCAACAAAAGACGCCTATACGTAAGATAAGTACAATATTTGGGATGCTTTACACATGGCTTTCTAGCGTGTATGCTTAGGTGTTGTGCAAGAGTGCCAAGATAGAGAGAATTTATCATGTGGTGTTATTATAATGGATATTCATACGGACGGTGGTGATTAAAAAAATACATCACATTCACCATATGGTTTATGCTTTCAAAAGGCCTTGGTCATTTTCATTTATTATTATTATTATCGACCATGGACTTGTCAAATTGTGGGGGCACATGCTTACACGGATGCTGCCTCAATCCTGAGTCACAGCATTATTCTTATATATGCGTCTTCCCTGTCTGTCAGGTCTCGTGAAACAGACACTAACTTTAGCTGCAAAGATTAAACATTGGAGAGAAGAAATGGATCATAGCCCAGCTTGCAAGGTACGGACTTGTTAAAGCTATTGAAATTGGAAGATTGATCATCTCATCTTCTGTAGTTTTCTTTTTCCTTTTTCTTTTTTTTTTTTCATCATCTTCTTCTTCTCTGTTTTGGCAGAAGAATAAATCATCTAGTCTCCTTAGTTTCTTATATAGTTCTTCTTGTGTTTATTTTTCTCATGCCTAGTTGCTAGTTCAACTGCAGAATCATTCGTCAAGTTTGTGGCGGCTATATGTGTGATTTATGAATTAATTGAAACCAACCCATTCTTCAATAATGCAGCAGCTTCTTTTCAAGTATAACTTAGTAGCTTACTTTACTCTATGTATAATGTTCCTCAAACAAATTAAGATTTCTTAGAAATGTTCATCATGCATTTGGATTCTGGCTTTGGGGGCTACGGAGAGAGAGAGAGAGAGAGAGAGAGAGAGAGAGAGAGGAAAGAAAAAAAGGATCCACAAGAAGACAGACTAATAATGACAATGAATAATAACAAAAATAATGGCCATACATTCGTCAGTTGGCTAAGTGGAAGCTTCATGACATATGTTGTGATTCACGTGAAGACGATCTGCATAATTAAAGTGTGATTAGTTTGAAAAGTCAGAGTTTAAGATGATGTTTCAAGATGGCAAAAAGCCCACTGGATCTCTGTGGTGGGTTTTTAGTTCTATTAGTTGAAAATGTTTCCTGCCATTCTAACCGGCGACATATTTGAAGTAAAATTTATGTACATTATCCTCTCATTGCCTCACTCGAACACTTTGATAAAGATGATGTCGTTTTTGACACCAGGACAAGAAGAAGAAAACCATAGACCAGTCCATGCTACTCTGCTGTAAGCTTTACATATCTGAATCGCGCAACCACGCTGCTCTGGACGCCATTGAACGTGCTGCCAGGCTCGATCCAGAGTCTGTCATTGTTAACAAGTTTGAGGACCGAGCTTACAATAGGGTCAGGTACACTATTGTGTCCTATGTTATGCATGATAGCACAGGAAGTGCCATATATAGCCCCTTGCAGCAAACTGTAATGGCCATGGCTGAGGCAGCCTTTGGAGCCATTAACCTTGAGCAGCACTCCGGGGCTCACCCTCGGTTAGGGGTTGTCGACGACATTGTCTTCCACCCGTTGGCTAGGGCATCTCTGGATGAAGCTGCTTGGCTTGCCAAGGCAGTGGCAGTGGACATTGGCAATAGGTTCCAAGGTTGGTCCTATCCTAAGCTTTTAAAATAACTCTTTAAGTCAAGGAAATGTAACCCTTCATGCTTTATTGACTAATAAGCATTCTTTTATACTGATTGCAGTGCCAGTATATCTCTATGCTGCAGCACACCCTACAGGCAAGGCCCTTGACACCATCAGGCGTGAGCTTGGCTACTACAGACCCAATTTCATGGGCAGCCAATGGGCAGGATGGACAATGCCAGAAATCCTCCATGAAAAGCCTGATGAAGGGCCAACTAGTATATGCCCCGCCAGAGGCATCTCGATGATTGGGGCACGTCCATGGGTTGCCTTGTACAACATACCCATATTGTCCACAGATGTCGCAGCCACTCGACGGATTGCACGGATGGTGAGTGCCCGAGGGGGCGGACTCCCAACCGTGCAAACACTGGGCCTTGTTCATGGTGAGGACTCCACAGAGATAGCTTGCATGCTCCTAGAGCCCAACCAGATTGGAGGGGACAGAGTTCAGAACCATGTTGAGATGCTAGCGGCTCAAGAAGGGTTGGATGTGGAGAAGGGTTACTTCACTGATCACTCACCAGATATGATTATTGAAAAGTATATGAAACTAACATCTGAAGACAGAAACTAATCAGAAGAACTGGTTGGACAATGTGATCCAAGAGAACAAACTAAGGGATGAAGAACCATGATGCCAAATGGAAGTTGCATGCTTGCATATTCTATTAATATATCTAAAACAAAACTCAGTCATTTTACATCAGCCTTGTAATCTATGGATACATTAATGTACACTTGGGTTTTCCAACTCTTACTTCTGCTCTGTCATGTACATTGCTTTTTCTGGAAATCTTCAGACAACAGTGTCTGAAGCAGCTCTTGGAACCTCACAGCACCAGGACCTGGCCTAAACACTGAATCATTACCGCGCACTGAGCATGGGTCAGCCCCACCTTCTGGGTTGCCTCTACACCAAGCCCCAGGCGCAAACCGGCTTTTTCGACCGAGAAGTTCTTTATCAATTTTGTCCAAGACAGGGTCATCCCTTGCAAATTTTCGAGCAAATGGAGCATTGCTCTTTACCATTTTGTCAAAGTCCTTCATAGACAACGAGATGGGGTGCTGCTTCGGAGGGCTGTCCCAAGCAATGTAATGGAGATCATGGCTTACTGCAGTGTGGCGAAATTCCTCATTGTTGCAAATAACAGTATGAAAATAGCCTTCTGGAGAAGAAACAAAATTGGTGTAATACATAAGGATGGTACGTGGTAGGTTATCCCAGCCCCATATACAATATTCAAGAAACGATCGCGATAGCATTACCCAAGCTGAACCTGCACACAAGGAAAAATGAAAAACTAGTGTTCAAACTAATTTAGAGAGAGATTCATTGCTAATCGCAAAACGAAAAATCAAAGTCATAAATTACTATATTTAATTAGTAAAGCTAATGTCATTTTGCAGAATTAATGGTTTTTTAACATATAACTTTGTCTATCTTCATTCTATTTTTCCTCTCTTGGGGTTGAGGGAGTAGTTCAGCTGGACACAAGACATAGCTTCCATTGAGGGCTTATTTGAGGGACACCCTTGTAGAGCTCACTCCGCATTGTATTTCACTAATCCAAACCGTCTATCTTTTAGATAATCATTCAAAGATCATCTCTACAAAAAATCACTGGAATCCAATATCATTTGACCACTCAATTGAGTTATTGAAATTTTAGTACTTTTTTGAAGCACCGTGTTCATTGATTTTGTAGGACACAATTGGATGTCGAAACGGTTTCCAATTTGTCTAATTTTTTGCAAGGATGATCTATGAATGTAGACTTAAAAATTAGATGGTTTGGATCGTTGAAAGCAAATTCGTAGGTGACCCTAAAGGGTGTATATATATACAATATAAATCATTTTAGCTGATCCTTCTAGATTGTTTCAGAGTTGAATTACCCAATATGCATACATTTTGATTTGCATGAACAACACACGTCAAACTAAAAGAAAAGAAACGCATTTCAATATGTTTCTGCTATGTAAATTTTTATAACCATTCAACAAGCAAAGGTGCAATAAAACATTTCCAGGAAACAACAATGGGATAGAAATTACCAAATTTAATTACCTGTAAACAACTTGAATGATGTAGGAAGTGATCGGCGCTGAGTGGTCCATGCAAGGTCAGATTTTTTTGATAAGTACAGGCCTGGATCAATTATGATTGGTTTTGCTCTTTGATTCCTGCAAAACATGAGATTATAGCATAATCGTGATAATAAAATACAAAGATAGAACAGTTTCTTATTGGGCTCAATACATTTCACTTACAGTTTCCATCCAGTAATCTGCATAAGTTCAATAAAGTTGAGGTTTCTAGACAGATTGGAGAAAGCATGAAGCAAATCTGCACAATTAGGAAACAGATCAGGTAACATGAGACTGATATTCCTCACATGACATACATTTAGATTATATCAAACAGGCAGAGAGTTTAATACAAATATGGTTCTGCTAGTAGCATAAATAACAATGCCATGAGACTTTAAGGTAAATCAACAGGATAGAGCAGTTGTCACTCCTAGGACCAAACAAATGCCCATAAATGAAAGGCAAAACATAGACAGGCATCACTAGCTCAATGTTCCAAAGCAATATATTTTGAAAACTACTGTACCCCTTTTATAAATGCCTCGTTACTTATAGGATTCTGGTACACCTTTGACAGACCATTTCATACAAAGGAACAGCAGTGTGCAGATAGCATGTCATTAGTCAACGAGGACAGGCTTCATCGCATATTTGAATAAAGTGTCAATTCATCAGGTATTAGCACACCATTGAATATCAGCAGGCAAAATTTAGGGCTATATTGGTGGGCATGTCATCAGAAACATTTTACGAGGTACTTTTCACTATCCAAGTTCATAAGCAAACAAATTCAACAAAAAATTATTATTATTATTATCAATTACAACATGGTAAGGGATAAAAGTATACACTGAATCAGCAAAACATTCTCTGCTACCACACTAAAATGGATGAAAATCCATCATAATTAGAAATAACATAGTGGACAATACACAAATTCATGCTGCAAAAAAATGCCCTTGCAATTGTCAAAGTCCTTAAAACGACGAACGTGACAAGCAACGTTTTGGCAGGCCATATGGGAGGAAAGAAGCTCAATCACAAGCAATAGCATTGTTACCCCAACCCTTATCCAATATGCAAAATATGTATCAAATCTCTCTTTAAAAAATCAAGGGCAGCAAATATTCATACAAGCATAGTAGTAATGATTACAGCATCCATGATATCAATGAAAGTAACAATGAGCAATGAGGGAAGGTTAGTACTAACCATCTTGTGTCATGAGAGGATAATCTGACGCACTGAGGTTTATAAACCAGTCCCACTCTGAGCTCTCCTTTAACAGAATGGAAATGGCTTGTAAGGTACAAGCAATCATTGTAGGGCCCTTATACGTCACCAAATTGGATTGAGCCATAACACGCACATTCTCCACTTCACTAAAAGTAGGATCAGCCTTCACTGAACTTGCCAATTCCAACCTTTCACGAGGCGGAGCCTCAAGATCCAAATGTAGGATATATTGATTTCTTGGATGATATACCGCGCTTAAAGTCCTCATCATCCTATGGCTATCACCCTTTGTACCTGATATAAGATATGCTAATCTAGGTGCCCCAATTTCAGAACGCCCATTGGTTTCCAATGATCTTTTCAAATCAGATTCAACAAAATACTCATTTGAGTCATCCGATTTTGAGAAGGAAATAATGTCAAATGGCAACTGCTCTCCACCATGTGGGGAGGTAAACAGCCCAGAAATGCCCGAGAAAAAGAGGGTAATGAATATGATCAAGCTAGCAAAGAATGGAATAACCCAAACCCTATCACCAAAGACCCTTGCTGAGTGGGGATTCATATACTTCCTCATACTCATTTACTGGTTCCTTATCCAACAAATATTTCGGTTTAGAAACCTAAACCCTCTATCAGCTCAGAAACTGAATCAAAGCAAAACCCACCAATCTTCTAAAGACTACAGAGCTTAAGTAGCAAGGAGGTTAATGACCAAACCAGAAACGCCTTCTTAACAAGTATATAAATAATATCTAAGCTGAGAGTTGATAGTTTTCAGCACAAAACATGGGTGTCAAGCAAAAGAGAATCAAGTTCATAACTTTAGCATTCAGGAGCTATGATGGCGAACAAGGCAAGTGAAAAATGTATGATTTATTTACAGAAACAATAAGAACGCTTACACAGATGCGTTGGTTGCAAAGGAACGAGACCAGGTGAAGGAGTGAGAGGTATCTATCAAGTAATAATCAGAGTTATGAAACGTCAAGATGAATTTAAATGCAAAGGAGTTAAATTTCAGTTTTCAGAGGGCCATGAATGGAAAGCGTCTTTTAAACTCCAACCAAACCCAGATCTAACTTACCAAAATTGAATTGAAAGCAACAAAAGCAAACCACTTGAAAGTGTAAGTTTGATAAGCTTCAATCAAGGAAGTTTGGCAGAGAGAGAGAGAGAGAGAGAAACTGCCCAGATAAAAAGGAAACAGAGTATGAATGCTTACTCAGGTGGAGAGGACCCAGAGAAGATTCAGAAACAAGAGAAAGCTCAAGTATTGAGTCTCAGAAATTAAAAGGCTCAAGTAATGACTTTTGGTAATGGGAGATGAGATCATCAGAAAGTGGGCAACCTGAGAGAGACTAGGGCAGGTAGAGAGAGAAGCAATGGGCGATTAAGTAAAAGAAGACTTTGCTTTAAATGTGGACAAAAACATAATTTAATCTTTTTTTTAATATTTTTTTTATAGGGTTAATGACCTAAATGGTACCCCAACTATTGCGCGATTATCATTTTGATCCATAAACTAAAATTTTCAATTCAAACGTCCTTAAACTTTTTATAATGTACCAAAATAGTCCTTCCGTCAAAGTCTGTGAATTATTCCGTTAAATCGAGGGACAAAACCGTATTTTTAGGTCATTAACCCAAAATAGAACAAACAAAAAACAGAGAAAGTTCAAACCACTTTTGTGAGAGAAAATGTGGCAGCAATGGAAGCTTCCCCAACAGACCAGCCAACAATCCAACACCACCAACTCTTATAATAACACCCTCACTTCTTCTCTCTTTTAAATACACCAAACATGTTCATCAAAACAATAACAAAACCATTTCAGATTTTCAATTTCATTGCATCACACCATGGCCGACATGTTGAGACTTGCCATGGCCTTCTCTGTTTTGCTCTCTCTGTCTCTGCCATCATCCCATGCCCAAACCAGTGCTTGTAAAAACTACAAATACAAATAACACGAACTTCACCTCCAGCAGCGACCTTCCCTACCTCAACTCTTTCCTCCATTGGACCTTTGAACAATCAACCGGGAAGCTCGAAGAACCCAGAAGCTTCCCGGTGTTATGGTTTAGGTTGATTTTTTTGGTTGAGCTTGTGTTGAGGTTTGGGGTTTGGAGATGGGGGTTTCAAATAGATTAGGGGGATTGTGTTTGGGAGATGGGGGATTTAGGGTTTGGAGATTGGGCTTTGGTCTTGGGTTATTTGGGACGAATCTGGGTAGATGATGATGATGATGGAAAAAGTCGAATATACCCTTCAAAACTTAGTCACGTGGCCATCGCGTAATCGAAAGTGATGGAATCTGTCACGGAAGGACGATTTTGGTACATTATAAAAGGTTTAAGGACGTTTGAATTGAAAATTTTAGTTTATGGACCAAAATGATAATCGCGTGATAGTTGGGGGACCATTTAGATCATTAACCCTTTTTTTATAAGTAATATTGAAAGAGGAAATTTTCTCACATATAACGCCATGAGAGTTCAAACTTGAGACTAATGACCTGCAAATCAATGACTTTTCCATCAAACTAGACCCGTTAGCAAATGCTAAATGTTTAGATCACAAGAAGATCAATGTACAAGCAACAAGTGATGGTATCCAAAGATGTCCCCGCCCTATTCTAATCCGCGTGGGTTAAATTCATTAATGAGTAGCAAAAAATTTATAGTTTAATTGCATTGGAATGTAACGCTGAACATTGTGCTTGGTGGTGACATTTGTTATCATTAAACACCATCTCATTCCTTCCTAAATATTATTATAAAATTCTCAAAAAAGAAAACTATAGTTTAATAGAGCTATGGCCCACAGACCTTCTTTTATGTGGGGCTATGGCCCACATACTAAAATGAAGTGAAAATATTGGGTGGTGGTTGAGATTATGATCAGGAGGGATTACCTTAACTATATGAAATGACAATGAGATAGGCATTTTTGCAAAATTATTGTTCTGCTTATAATACCCTTTGTACTTCTTTGTACCTAACTGATATTATAGTTTAATAATTCTGAAACCATGAAAGAGTCCTAATGAATGATAAATTCACATTTGTTGTTTGATTGTGGGGGTTATTTGATGGTTAATTAGTAAGGAATTAAACTTTTAGATTAACTAACAATTTTTTTTGTTAGAAAAACCACCAATAATTGTATTCATAAATTATACACAAAGACCATCAGTCACAAGGGCAAATACAAATACCTATAAAAGAGGTAATGCAAATATAGAAGCATAGTAACCACACATAGTTAATAGATATACATACCATAAAAGGCAAGCGAAATTTCAGCATAAAAACTGCATGCATAAACAAACTAGACATGAATTGCAACTCCCAAATATACCAATACAACTACAACAATTGTTTTGCCTTACTAATTACTTTGATATGTTATAAACTTTGGGGTTTTTCTTTCGTAATTTGGTTAGTTTTTAGATTGGTTAAATAACATTTTGGTGTTGTTCAATCCAAATACCAAGGCTAAAACATTATGCCCTTTTGCTAATTGAACTTTTTTGGTTCTAAATAGCTTTTACAAGGCATTGGAGTGGAAAAGCCCTCAATTCTTGGCTCCTACTCTGTATTGTGTGATAGCTTTGAGGGTCCTATTCTCATATATTACTCTTAATCCGTATGTTTAATTGTGGGTTTCCAAACTAATCTGGTTCTTGTGACTTGGAAGTTTTTATCTTCAATGAAATTAACATTTCTTGAATCTATCATCTGAAACTTCAACTCAGCTTAGAAGATCATCATAATGAAGTTTGCTCTTGCAGCTGCTTTTGTGGTTGGCTGAAAGGAAAAGCTTGTTCATTGTGGATCACGACAAGGAAGCCCATCTCATGGACTCAAGACCTCGCTTTGGGCCGCAAAGTCCAGACTCATCCCAAAAGAAGGTTTTTTTTGTGTGTGTTTGTGTTTTTAATTTAAAATAAAATTTTCGTATTTTAAAAGTATATAATATTTGTGATTTCCAAATCTTTATAAATTTTATTAGTTTATTGGGGGTTTTTTATTATTATTTTAGTATTACTGTTTGACTGATGTGATTAGCCAATGAAAATGGTGATGAATGGGAGAAATTTACAGGTTGACTTTTCGATGAAAATGTAGGAAAAGTACGCCGTCGTTTTCTGTGGTGTGATCGGCTATGCCGATCTCGCATATGGTACGAGCAGTAGTAGGAGATGGGATTAGACCTTAGACCTCTCTCTCTCTGTTTATATCTTAGGTACTCTGACACTGACGTTCATGAAACAGAAGCCCTGTACAATATAATATAATATAAATATAAGATTCCATCCCAACCTGCACATCTACAATCTAGTAATCTACCTTGCACTATTTGTCAATAGGGTTTTGAAGGCTTGCAACCATTTAGTAACTTTTTTCCAATTGTCAGATGAACTGTAAACTCAGACGTTAATAGGTTAATCATTGCCTAAAGTGTGTGACCGATTTGTCAAATGGAATTTGCTTTCTTTCCTTTCTTTTTGATGAATGCGGAATAAAAGGGGAGGATTTATTCACGATACAAATGTTGTGAACTTGAATGAAGGAAAGAAAGCAATCTTTGTTACTGGACCCGAATTATGTTGCTTGGTTGGGTTTTGACTTTTGATCAAGGTAAAACTTGAGGGCATCATTATCATAAATATGCTTGAATGAAAAAAAATGTAAAAGCAGGTTCAAGTATTGCCAAAGTTAGCAGCTTCAGATGGCGTCAAAAGCTGATACATGCTTTTGTACCATATGATATATATATATATATGTATGGGTCAGATTCACATATATATACATATAACAAGTATTGGGTTCTGTGCAGCTTCAGAGCTTTTACACCATACCATACCTGAAAGCCTTACCTCAACAGAGGAGCTCACTGACAATGCCCCAAACAGATCAAATCTTTTTGTTCTTCCTTCTTGTAAGCTTTTTAAGCTAGCTTGCTGGTTTGATCTGAGATTTTAATCACTTATTATTTTATATTGTATGTATCTTTCTCTGAAAACAACCTAAGTTCAAGCTATTTGGGTGACCTAGAAGGCTGTTTGTATTGTATCTCTAGGAGTAGGTGGATATTAGGCACCGCCCTAGGTTTTTATTATTTGGATTGGACGAGAAAAAAATGCTGTTTTGGTTTTGGATTTGCCAATGAATTTGTCTTCATTACTAGAAGAAAATTCTACATGAGAAAAGACCCAATTGATTATGATTCATGAATGACTATTGACTGGGTCACTAGACTAGATATATAGAATGATCAAAACTATGTATGTATGTATGTTGATTTCAAAGTTGGGTAGGCCTGGAAGTCCAAGTGGTCCTCAAGGAGAATCCAATGTAAATCGTGTAGCAATTTCATATGACAAGCTCAAACCCATATTCAGATGAAAAAAGGAAGGGAAAAAAATAGAAGCTCATAATTCTTAAATTAATCATTGTTGTTAGTAATTTGTCCTGCATAAGATCTGTCCAGGGCAATCTGTTATGATTTTATGGTGTGGCTTGTGAGAAATACTTTCCTATTCCGTTATGTTGTTGTTTTTTTTGTCTCTCTCGACTTTTTAATAAGTGACATGATGAGAGAAATAAGAACAAGAGACAACGTAACTGGGTTAAGAAAGTCTTTCTTGTAGCTTGTTGGGTTGGGGGCTATGGTTTGGCTGTCTGCACAACTTTTTGAATGCAGAGAGAGAGAGAGATGACTGTTTGGCCAGGTCACTTCAATGGATATCAAGCCAATCATCAACCAAATCGCATGCCACAGTGAAAAAAAGGCTTTGTTTATGAAATTATATAATAATATAATGGGACTACACTGAAATATTTCCTATACCTTTTGGTAAAGATTATAATGATGATGATGATGATGGTGATGATGGCATCAGATCCTCCTACCGCAAAACCCAATTGGCTCCTCCGTTGGTAATTTGCCAAAACAGCTCATAATTAGCTCAAGACCTATGAAAGTGGCTGCACTGTGTCATGAGCTAATGATGGAACCAATTGGCTAGTTGAATTTGTTGAATATTTCTTTATATGTACATATGTATGTATGTATAGATAGATGAAACCAAACTATAACTAGAGTGTTTCACTGTGATGCAACTGTGTCACGAACTGACTATATTCAGGGGAGTATAGTCCAGTGTGGTATGGCACATAATAATATTGCTCATAAGCCTGAGTTGTGATAAGGTGACACTGACATCCACCAGCCCTGAGTTTTTGGGCACCCTAGAGAAAAGAAGTTAACGTCATTCGTCCACGTGCACCTGCGTAACTTATTCACGTTAATGTATATGAAATTTACAATGCGTCGGTGATGATGAGATTTTAACAAAGCCCAAGTCCAATAGAGCAAAAATAATCAAAGTTTCTTGCAGCTAACTTTCAATTTAAATCACGCCTCCTGTGTAATATGGTAGGTCCTTTTGGGAGCACAACCTCACCACTGCCAACTAAAAGTCATGAAGATGATGAACCAGGCATGGTAGACATTGTTCTGGCTCGCTTCATAAGTATGCAATAAAGATAACCATATTATTCAATTCAATCTTTGCCAGTAGGAAGCAGAGTAAGAAAAACAAATGCAGTGTTTGTGCCCAAAAGAGGAGCTGGGTTGAGCACACACAAAAACCCGCCACTATTATTAAAGGCATGAAAATTCGTAATCAAGTGTGTTTAAAGTTTAAACAATCAACACGTCCTGCGCCGATCAATTTAAAACCAAATCTTGCTATTTTATAACAGAATATATATATATGTATAGTATATGAATTTGATAATTGGCATCCAACTTTTGCAATAATGTAGGAATTTAGACGGGGATTCTAGTGTCCATAGTGTTCCTTTAAGCTAATCTAAAACTTTGAGTATGTTTTTAAATGGTCCAAGTCATGGAAAACAGAGAATGCATGTGCCATTATGAAATAGTGACGTACCTAATATGAATGGCGCCACACTCACATACAAATTATATAAAATTACTCCCACAAATTCAAGGTAGGTGAGTGCCTAAGTACAATTAAGACATTTTATCACCCCAAAAAAAGTGCAAGTATGACATTTTATATTATATTTCTCCTAAATTTGTATAACTATCATTGGAAAACTTAAGAAAAGGTCTCGTTTTACATCGAAGTAGGCACGATGATGATTTTTATTGGATAAATATAAAGTTATGAGAAATACTCTCAAGTAACATTATTACCATAACAAATCGAGAGTATTAACAACATTTATGTTATATCAAGACTATTTGTGAATAACTTGAGAGAATTGAGATCCGTATTTTGTGGATTTGAAAACACTACAATCGACCTCAGATAGTTGGAGCTAGCTTTGTTTGGACCACTTGATTGCAAGACTCGTGATCTTGCAGTTTTGGAATATTAAAAATCTTTTGCACCATCTGTGCAGCAGCATTACTATTTAGCTAGGTAGACAAATTGTGCAATATTGTGCATGCATCAGACATGTATGCCCAGCTGAAGGCTCACTTCTTTTCTGGAAAAGCTCCTTTTGCTTTAGCAATTCAAGCACTGTGAACTTATAGCTTTGATCACCTAAAGACAAAACTATTTACAGATAGCGACAATGCCACTTTTACAACCTCATGCATTTCTCATATCTTCATCCCAAATTCAATCAACTTTTAGCTGAAACTTAGGGGAAGGCATTAAAAAGATAATTGGTATTCTTGGCATACATGTATGTATGAGAGAGAGAGAGAGAGAGAGAGAGAGAGAGAGAGAGAGAGCAAAGGGTTGGGTTGTTTTCAGTCCCGATTCTCGAGAAAACCAAGTATATGAACCTATAATTTCTGCTCAAAATTTGGCTGTTCACTGGTAAAGTACAAACCCAACTCAGCTCCCTACAAATTCTGATAAAATCTTTACAGCTCAGGTGCCTGGTGGCAGCGACCTTTACCTCAGCAGCATAGTAAAACAGTAAACACAGTTTAGACTTTAGACTAGGTCTATTATTAGACTTAGAAGTTAGATATATGGATGGATATAGATAGATTATAGGTAGATGCCAAGCTCTATGGAAACAGGGCAAATCTGCTAATACAATCCTAAAGTACTCGTAAACTCCACAGCAACCAAGTAGTTAGCAGTAAAAAAATTAAAATACAAATTAATTTATATTTTTATTATAGAAACAAAGAAATGAAAGAGTAAACAAAAGACTTGAACAGAAAACGAAAACCTCGTCTCCTTCCCACGAGAGGGATTTTCCCATAAACGAAAAGCCCTGACCCCAAAGCCATTTTCTTTCTTTTATCCCTCTCTCATGTCATATCATGCATTGCAAGTAGTTTAGAGAGAGAGAGAGAGAGAGAGAGAGAGTCCTTTAACCCTTTCTCACTTCTCTCTCAGTTCACCCCACGACATTTGTTTTCCTTCGCCAGCTCATTTCATTCATTCATATTCATTCAACCCCATTACCAACCAACCTCTTTCTCTCTCTATCAAACTCCTAACGCTTAATTTTTTTTTCTTTTCTTTTCTTTTCTTTTTTTTCTCTTTCTATCTACAAGACTACAACTTTCAACGTTTTCCTCCACCAGATCTCTCGGAATAAATCCATGGAGATGCGTGCCTCTTAGACCCTTTTTACTTACTTGCCTTTCTTTGTGGTTTTCTGGGCTTTTTTGAGTTTTTCCTCTTGTTCCCAATAGAGCCCATTATCCATCACCCAGACCCATGTTATTTTCCTTGATTTTATTAGCTTTTCACTGACTTTCTCTTCGATTTCTCTCTGAAAAGCCTTGTGGGTTTTCTGGGTTTCGATCGAAAACCGTTCTTTTCAGAGAGAGAAGCGAAAAAATGGCGAATGGAGTAGAGAGGGAAACTGGGTTGGTGCTGTTTAGCGATGATGAGCTGAGAGAGATGAGTGGGGTCAACAGAGGCTCGGACCATATAGAGGTCACGTGTGGCTGTACCAGCCACAGATATGGTGATGCTGTTGGGAGGCTTAGGGTTTTCGTCAATGGTGACCTGGAAATCACCTGCGAATGCACCCCTGGTTGTCAGGAAGGTCTTTCTCTCTGCCTTGCTTTGTTGTTTTTGGGAAAAGGGTTTTGATTTTAATGCATGTTAAATGTGCGTGCCTGTGTTTTGAGTTTGAGTTCATCGTGAACTGGGTTTTGACGTTGATGGGTGTCCCTTTCTGGTCTTTTTAATCTGCCGTGAGATAAGAGTTTGTATTGGTGTCGAGTTTCTCTTTGCAAGTTGTCCATTGTATTTTTTCCGGTTATACAGTTTAAGTGTATGTTGTTTTGTCTCAGTGAATGTCTTCTCCTTGATTTTATGCAACAACGTAATGCAGCTATGTACTTGTACACTTTCTTGCTTCATATGGTTGAGTTTAGATTGTATCGTGGTCTGTTTGTTGACTAAAGGGCTCTTCTTTGAGGCGGTGTGTTGAGAATGAAACCTACATTGCCATTGTGGTGGTGATCGGGACCTCCTGGACTTGGTTTTGGTTTTGGTTTTGATGTCCAAGTTCTGTTCTTTCTGTTCTACAGAGTAAGATGATGTGGAGTTGCATACCATGGTTTAGTTTTTATAGGGTTTTATCTTTCTTTCTTCTTTCTTGTAATTTGAACAAGTGTGGTTGATGAAATTGCATTTTCATCCTTGGCTTATGGGCATTGATAGTATTTTTGTTCTTTGGCTATCAGTGTTTTCTTGCAGCTAATGAACTTTGCACTTTATTTCTGATGAGCATTCAAGCGCATAACTTTCAAGCTAGGCTTTGTTATTTGATGTCCTTATGCGCATCTGGTCTTGTTTCTACAGTGCTATTATCAATAAGCAATGAGAATATGGCGTGGAATTTTCAAAAGTACCTCTTTCTGACAACCGAGGATCTGAAAGTGTTGCACCCTCATAATTATGCATATTGGATTTGCCATAGCTCATGGACTTTATTTTATTTCTATTGAGTACTTTTAAAACATTAGAGGATCTAATAAGATTCTATGTCTTCACCGTACATTGAATTTCCAGTTTATTTTCCTCATCTAAAACAACTTGGTACATTAAGGACAGTTGTTCTGTTCGTAGAGCAAATAGTTAGTTACCTTGAAGCCATGAATAGGAAAGCTATTTGGCTACTGTCTTAACTTCATAACTGAGACCACCTGCTTACAACTCTCTTGTCTTGAAGTGATGTCTTTGTAATTTCAGTACTTTTCGTGGTTCTAACAAGATAAAGACACAGCACATTAATGTTTAATTATGTAGTTAATTTAGCTATATCCAAGCGAGCGTGATGCCTTGAGAATATCCAGAAAATGGTAAAGGTTCTTTTTCTTTTAGCATGTGAAACTTTACCTGGCAGGAATGCAAGCCTTTTCAAGTATTGTTTAACTACTTTAATGATCATGAGGAAAGCTCACATTGAAGTGTCTGATGCTTATGGTTATATTCAGGTTTTTTGTTCTATTTCATTTCAAATCTTGCATTTTAAGTATCTGAATTTTTTTCTCTTTTGTATTTTAATGACTAGACAAACTGACTCCTGCTGCATTTGAGAAGCATTCTGGAAGAGAGACAGCTAGGAAATGGAAGAATAATGTTTGGGTAATTGATAATGGGAAGAAGGTTCCACTGTGTAAAACAGTGCTGCTCAAATACCACAACGAGGCATCAAAACATGCCAATGCTTCCCACAGATCTAACAATGGACGGGCTTGTCACCGTGATGAGTTTGTTTGCTGTACTAGATGCAACAAGGAGCGCAGGTTTCGCCTCCGGACAAAAGAGGAATGCCGGATTCACCATGATGCTTTAGCTGATGTGAACTGGAAATGTGCTGAGCTGCCATATGACAAGTATGTTCCTCTCTTACATTGAATAAATACTTTACTCATTAATGGATCAGGTTGTTTTTTTCTCTTATACTTTAGTCCATTTACCATTGTTAACAATGTGAAGCATATGAACAAGCTTGTTCCATACTTATGCTAATGGTGTCTAAAGTTATTATGGTTTTAATATTCTGTTCTACTCAACTTTTAGAACCATTAAATGATTGCTTATTGAAGCGACTATAGTTCTGTTGTTCACCTATTTTATGTTTATGTTACTGTTCATTCAGCAAAAATGGATTTTGCTTCAGAGGAATAATATTCTATTACTATGTAATGAACTTGAATACTGCCTTAGGAACACATACCCCTGAAAATTGAAGGCACTAATTTTAGCAGATGTTATTCCACTAGAATGTTTAAAAGCTACCAGTAGGTATTTTAGTTTGGAGGTAAATCTACTTTCATGTTACTTGTGACCACATCTTTAAAGTGTGTATGTTGTAAATTCGTGCAAACAATAGGTATATATATGTATTAGGTATGTTTAGATTTTTAAAGGTTCAATAATGATGATGGGAATGGTTGTTTCTGTATTTCAGAATAACATGTAATGATGAAGAAGAACGAGCAAGTCGAAGAGTATATAGAGGCTGTACCCGTTCTCCAACATGCCAAGGCTGCACTTCTTGTGTGTGCTTTGGCTGTGAAATCTGTCGTTTCTCAGATTGCAGCTGCCAGACTTGCACTGACTTCACAAGGAATGCTAAAACTTGAGTAACAATCGGGGGTCCTGATATTCTCTTTTCATCATATGGGTTATGTGCACCAATTATAGCTTCATTGAGAGAACGCCCACCACCTCCCATTTCCCCGCATTGAAAAGAAAAAAAGAAGCAAAAGAAGCATTGAAAAGCAGCCTTCAATGACATTCTCCTTATATGTTTAAACTTGTTTCCAGTCACCTGAGTTCAATGTATGTTGTTCTCTTGACTGCTTCAGAACCTTCTAATTTAATGATTTATTCTCATCATTTCTATTTGGTCAGTGTGATATTTTAGTTCTGCTTTCCTACCATTTTCAAAATTTCTTGAATTGTTGAGTACTTAGGAAGCTTAAGACTGACCTGGAGATTGTGCCCTGTCATCGGGCTTGCATATGGTCTTCGCTAGATTAACCCTTGCAAATGAAAGAAAATACTTTATATACATTGCAAGTGCAAAGTATTGAGATCGAGTAATACGAATTTGGGAGGAGAAAATTGGGTGATGAAATAAAGGATTTGAGTCCCGTTGTATTTGTTGGGGAATCAGATAGGAAATTACATTTTCTATATGTTTTTTTCTTTGCCCAAGTTAGGAGGACTAAACCCTTTGCAAAATATTTGCCCCAACGGACACCGGAATACTCTCTATGTATTGTGGACACAACACAATTCAACATTTTACTAAACCAGAATTTCTCGACATTCAAAATTCGACTTCACCCAAGACCATTTTAACCTCCTAGTCCTCGCTTTGGAATATAACTTCTACTAATAAATAAGGGCACCAATAGAATTTAATACATCACATTGATCTCCATTCTGCGGGTATTATGTTCATCCATATACTGGACCAGCAAATACAAAAACGAGAAAATTGGCATCATGGAACACAAACTATCAAAATCGGTAAACAGAATACAAAAGAACCAAGCAATTTCAAAACGGTGGCTCTTCTCATTGCCTATTGTAGTTTAACTTCAGTGTGCTTGGTGCAGCAGAGCATGCCATAAATTTCACCTTGATTGCTGCCTACCTCTTCCCCTTCCAAAATGACGACCCCCTCTATGAGACGGTCTCCTTCCACGATTAGAAGATGCGCCCGGATTAAATTGCTGCATGTCCACGTTGCCTGTATTTGCAACAGGCTGTGGCATATTACAGTTCTGTTCAACAGGCAATCTATTCGACAGCATTCCTTGGTCTGCATTTAAGGTCGGGTGAGTAGGTTGGCCTTGTAAACCTATCCCAAATGCATTTTGGTTGAAACCATGCTGACCCACCATCCCCTGTGGATACATGGGTCCTGCAAAGGCATTCAATTGTTGACCTGGTGTGGGTTGGCCCTGTAAACCTATCCCAAATGTTGTTTGATTGAAGCCATGTTGACCCATCAGCCCCTGTGAATACGTGGGTCCTGCAAAGGAATTCAACTGTCCACCTGGTAAGACAGCACCAGAAAGAAATCTCTGACCTTCAGCCTGCGCGTAGAATGGCAATCTCTCCGGAATAGGCATTTGATAACGATATTGATGATTATAGGGTGAAGGCCATGGTGAACTATTATTTGGAAATCCATTAGGGAAGGAAGTATTTTGTTGCTGAAACGGCATCCCATTTGTCCAAACTCCATTTGAAGTTGCGTTCATACCAGTGGCCTGTGTAGCAGCTGGAAATGGTGGAACTAATCCAGTCCCACCAACGAAACCTTGTGGTGCTGCAGAAGAAGATGGACAATAACCACGATCAAACGATGGTGCAGCTGGAGAGAAATGATGTTGGTGTTGATTGGAAGGCAGCTGACCTGCATCCTTTGGTGTTTGCTGGGGTGAAGGTTGATCATTTTTCCAGGGTCCAGGCTTGTTTTTACCCTTTTTTCTGTTGTTTTTCCTATTGCCAAGAATCTGGTCATTCATTCCCCTCTTTGTCATTTTTTGCATTCTCCTGTATTCAGCCTCTTTCTCATCATCTGAAAATTCCGCCTCATCTGACACCTCTTCATCATTTTTACCAGATGCATCATAACCCTTTTTGTAAACATCCTTGTTATTGAGCACATGATCTGCAAACTCTGGAACAAAAGAGACCAAAGTGCCTGCTTGTATTCCAGCAGGGATTTCACTTTCTGAATTGTATCTCACCACATAGTAAGGGTGTATGACAGGTCCGAAGATTTCATCTATCAACCCCAACGGAGATCTGCTTTCAGTTATCCAAAGAATTGAACCCTCGTTTAGAGGGTTGTGCTTCTCAACCCCTTCTATGATGGCTTGGGTACCAAGGATCTGTAAAATTGAAATTGACATCAAACTCAAACATTACCACAAATGTGCATCTTCTGGAGTGTCACCTAGATTCTACATTTTCAACGACACCAGAGATTGATGGAGTCCATGTTACAATATAGGATTACTTGCTTATGAGCTTACCGATAAAACAACTCCCACAGGCATCATCTGATGATGTGGTTCCAAGGTCACATTCACTGGAGGAATAGGTGGAAGTACCTGCAAAGTTCAAAACAATCTGTTTCAAGCTATTTGCAGACATATAACTGCAGAAAGCTAATTTCATTGACGGTTTACACAGAAGATGGCAGACGAAAATTCCAAAGTCAGTTCTGACAAGTAAAAGTAGCCCAAGTTAAGAGACATTGAAAAATAAAACCTAATATTATCATGCTTCATTAACTCCAACGCAAGCTACTTAATCTGCTAGAGAGTATTCAGACCAAAATACTGGCAATCCTGGAATCCACTAAATATGAGACTTATATGATAGAAAAAGAAGATCAATTCAACATGTGTTTAGATAGTGAGAAGGAGAGCCGAATCCTCCTTTGTTGCTTGCTTAAAGATCCTAACTACTTTTTCTTTCCCCTTATCCCAACTAAATTCAACTAAGTCCCCATCCAGAAAAGTTGAGGTTGGCTATCTTCTCATCTATCTACACTAAAACGAAATCAACCAGTACCCCTCAGCTAAGCTAATTTATCAGTAAGGACTCATGAAGTACCATTTCTTCCGTGACTCCAAGCAAATCAATAGAGACTTTTTGTCCACCTCTCGCCAAAAGTTCATAGCAGCTTATCAATTCAAAAGTTCAGTAATGGCTTCAAAAGCGAGAGAGTACCAATAAAAAATTTCTTACCTCAAGCTCATTCTTGGACCTAATGGGTCCTTTCAGAGCTCCACCATCATCCTCTTCCTCGTCTCCATCATCAAAAATTTCAGCATCAGTCCAAGCAACCACTTCATCATCATCATCATCAGCACTTTCATAATCTATATAATGTGTCTTATCTCCCTTCTCCCCTCCTCCATCAGCATCCCGTATCTCACCTTCTTCAATTTCACCAGCCTCGTCGGACTCCTCCACCTCCACCTTCATTTTCCCTTTCTCGTTTTCCTCCTCATCCATATCATCACCATCATCACTGCTGTCATCATCACTCGAGCTGCTACTCGAAGACGACGATGAGGACTCTGAACTTTCACTCACTATTTCACTCCTAGCACCATTCTCACCTTCAATCTTGGATTTCAAACTTTCATTCCCATTCTCATTATTCTGTGGTTCTCTTTCTCCAGCATTACAACTCACTATTTCACTCTGCATACCATTCTCACCATTAAGAGCCGAACTTTCCTCATGCCTCTCACTCCTCATACAATTCCCACCATCAAGAACCAAATTTTGATCACACCCTCCAAGCAAACTGACCTTCCCCAGCTCTTCCTCAATAGAACAACTCAAATGTTCTGATATTTCACACTCCACCTTCTCCACAAAACCACAATCAATTGGCACAGACCCATCAACAGTCGGTGCAGACCCACAATCAATTGGGCCATACACATTAAAAACTTGGCCTTCACAGCCATTTGCCTCTATAATAAACCCTTCTTCAACCACCTCAACCTTGACCTCCCCTGTTTCTGCCATATCAGGGTTTGGTATATCCTTAAACCAATCCTCTATGGACTCAAAATCCAAGAACGAATCTGCAAACGTCAAGTCTCTGGGATCAACAGGGTCAGGTGGGTCCTTCGAATTCTTGGTCTTTGAAGCTAGATCGAGGTCTTCGAGGGTTAGTTCAGGGATGAGCTCTACCATTTGAGAACGCAGACAAGAAGAACTCGGGTTGAAGAATGAGAAAAGTGAAATTCCATAAGTGCTAATAGCAAGCGAATATAAATAGTTTGGGGTTTTGGTTTGAAACGGTCAGGTGCTTAAACCCTAGCTAGGGTTTTCAACATCTTCAGCTGAATATAAAGATGGCGAAGTGTTCGGTAATTTGGTTAATTAAATCAAGAATATTTAAAAATAATAATAAGGTGAAGCGGCGTCGTTTCAAGAGGTTCATCGAGGAAACAAAATTGTAAACGCACGACCAATAAAAATACTGTATATATATATTTTTTTATAGAATAAAAATACTATTTGTATAAAAAAAATTAAAAATTATATATTAGAATGAGGAAAATAAATATATTCAAACATTTTCTTTATATAATATCAAATAAATGGGTTCCATGGATTAAGTTATTAGAAATTTATAAATAAACCCAATCCTAGACATGTATTTATAAAAAAACCCAAGTATTATTTAAACATAGAAACACACCCAAAATTAACCCCAAAGTCAACTTTTTGGGTGTGTTTATAAATGAGTTTTGAGCGTGTATAATGATGGATTTTGGGTGTGTTTATATGTTTAAATAGTGATTGGGTTTTTTTATAATTTCAGCCCCCATTTTGGGTGTTTTAGTGAAACTCCCGTAAGTTATTCCTGTTTCTTTTTTATTATTATTTATTTATTTATTTTACAAACAAGGTTAAGTTGTTCATATTTAAAATATGACTCATTTGCTAGCCATTTTAGGAAGTTAGTCTTTCATGAGTTATTATTTAATTTTGGGAAACTTTTTAGCACATTATGTTATTTTCATATATTTGTGTGCAAGAATTAACATGTATTATACTAATGCCGAGTTTATGTTGTGTGGTCAATCATGCCGCAACACAACATATGAAAATAACTGAGAAACAAATGATGCTGTTTATTTTCATATACTAATGCTGAGTTTATGTTGTGTAGGACGAAATGATGCCGTTTTGTGTCAAGATTATGTTATTTTTCATATATTTGTGTCATGATGCCGCATCGGTATATAATGTTATCTAGTTCGAAAAAGATTGCTCATGATATCTCCCTTTCAACTGAGAAACAAAGCAGCATCATGACTCATGAGCAATACTTTTAATGAAGGATATTCAATTAGTAATGAAAAAAGTAGTTGAGGGGATCCGTCCCATGTAGTTTCAATGCGATTAAGAGAGGGCTTGTTATCTAGTTCGAATTAATTATATATGTTGTTCCTAATCACATTGCTCTTATTTATGTTTTTTTTTACAGCAAAGGGTCTAATTATTGTCGACCTCTTCGTTTGGAGAGATTTCTTGGGTTGATTTTACTGCACGCTCTCCTCCTTGTGTTTGAAAGCCATAATTCCATATATATGTACATATCTCTTGCTCATAATCGAAAGTCAAAAGATTATGCCAACGAAGTCTAGCCCAGTAGAAAATGACATTGACTTATAGATCAATTGAACTCCATGATGGTACCTTAACAATGTTTATGTGAAAAAAACCCCCTCCTCCAATATCGCTTATATTATAAAATAAAAAACGTCAAAAGATTATTTAATAAATATGAAAATTTCAACTCCAAAAACCATATTGTTGATGATAAAAGCATGGGTTTTTTTTAACACTTTGACTTGCATAGTATTTATTGCATATAGCTACAAACTGAGCCAGAGGCAGGCATCCATGTATATATCATAAAGAGCGAGCACAGAGTTTTACCCCAACCAAACCTAACAACAAACTTGCCTTCTTCATGCCATAAAAACCATCTTAACTCTCCAGCTTTCACTTTTCCCTATCCACTTTGAACATCTTCTTCCAGCTAGTCTCCTTATACTGTTTCTATTTTAATTCGACACCATGAACTTTCTTTTTTTGTGTAGTCAAAATCGACACCATGAATGCAACAACGTCGTCCCAAAAACCAAATCAAAATAAAAAAAGCAAAACTTCATAGGGATTTTATAAAAAAAAACATCCATGTGAGAGAGTCAGACGCAATGCGTAAGACGTTTATGTGGCACATCTTAAACTAATAATAAGAGATAGAAATTGAATTAGTCATTCATAGTAAAGAAGGCCTACTAGCAAACTATCGATAAGATTTAAGAATGGCTCCACAAAACGTACATATGATGGCTCTCCAAGATTTCCAATAAAATGGGACGTAACAAAATCTTGTAGCGGTCTTCATGTCGGCAACACTCGCTCCTCCGCCGCACCGTGAGCATATCCCTGCCGCCGGCTTGCTCCGCCGCACTTGCCTCTTCTGATCCACCAGAAAACAGAACACCACCATTCTGTTTTGGTTTCGGTTTCGGTTTTTGCTCTTTAACTAATTTCTGAGGAGAGCACCCAAAAATGTGATGTGTTGCTTTGTTTGGAGCTGAGAGCAAGTGAGGCCTACAAGTTGAGAAATACGAAATGAAAATTTATTTGTTTATATAATGCATCAGAAGAATTATAGGTCGAGCAAGTTTTATGGTCATCTTAGTTTTTGACCGTTGGATCAGTGTGGATTTGCAAGGTTGGGGGACGGAGATGTTCGCGGCTTAAGCTTCTGTTGCAGGCCTGTATATTTTTGCCAACTGGCTGAATGATGGGCATGAGATCTTGGCCGTACGTATGGGTGTAGATGAAGGGCTGACAGTGATTTGGTGATTAATAGGGTTCGGCTGATTCTGTTGGGAGTGAATGTGGGTGGCAGTTGGTAGGTCCTTGGTGGTGATTTGGATTTGGAGTGGGCTTTGGCCGACTCACAGTCAAAGCATTGAAAATCAACGGTCATCTTTCTTCCCACTTGGAAACAAAAAATTCGGTTAAGAAAAAAAGATGTTAACTTTTGTTTGTTTGCTGGGAAAATTGGAAAAAGATTTTGACTTTTCCACCATATGTGCATGCTACAATTAATATTTCGTTGTTTGTCTCATCCAAACTTGTAAAACCATTAGCTCAAATTGACTCGATCAATATAAAACGTCACCACATGAAAAATATGCCCATTTAAGGTGTCATCAAATCACATTTAAAACTTTGGTTGGAAAAATCAATTCTATAAACATACCAAGAGCATCAATCAAAGGAGTAATTTTCGTATGTGTATTCTCCAATAAAAATAAAATATTTTTACTTGTTCCATGTGTTGGTACACCAGCACATACAAAAATTTATTGAACCTTTTTCTTTTCTCCAACTTTTTAGTTTCCATTTCGGTTCCTTTGAGTATTCATCTCTTGGTTCAAGACATAAGGCTGCTAAGTTCCTACTGTAAAGAGATTTCTTTCCAGCATATCTTTCGAGAAGCAAACTTTATTGCTGATGCTTAAGCTAATTTAGGCCATAGTTTGAACCCTTCCCACCTCTGAGAGCGGGGGCTTCCTTTAAGGTCCTCTGCTCGGTTTTATTTTGATTTAGTTGGGCTTGCGTTCCCTCGTGGTTTTCCTATTGTAAGGTTTCTTTTTTCCAATTTTTTTAAAAAAATCTTATATGATTTTTTAAGCTACAAATCACAATCGTTTGCTTAATAGTTAGTGGCTACAAATTGGTATTGGGATTACCATATTCATGAAATATGTCCATTCTTAAATTCAAGGACCTGCCAACTTATACCATCATAATATATAATTAAAAGATTATAAGTAGTATCAGTGGCGGATCCAAGATCCGTAACTCAAGGGGTTATAATGTAAATATTCCCAAAAAAAAAAAAAAAAAAAAAAAGAGTTTTCCCTTTTTCTTATATATTTTTTCTTTTTCAAATTCTCCGTTTTCTTAGGATTCCAATTGTGATATGACATAATAAAAGATAACTTATGATTTTAATTGATTTTAATCAAACATGCCAACAACAAAATAAATAAAACTACAAAAGTGATACCTTACGAGTCTTTAAAAGCATTAAATTCATCAATAAAATTATAACCTACGAGTCTTTACGCATGTTCGTAAAACTTGCACCAATTTGACCCACTTAATTAGAAAGGAAAAAAAAAAGAAAAAAGGAAAGAGAGTAAGTAGAGAAGATATATCCATCTTCTTTTATTTTATTTTTTTTTCTATCTCTCTTTCTTTCTTTTTATTTAATATTTCCCCCCTCTTTTTTTCTTTTTTCTTTTTTAAATTCTTTATTTCTCTCTTTGTATCTTTCTTCCCAGCCTCCCCTCCACTCCCCCGCTACTAACTAAATGAAGAGGCTTTCCTTCTTCCATTGTTTCACAAGAACAAATAAACAAGAGCAGCACAAAATTAAAAAGGAAAAAAATTTAGTTGTTCCCTGCGGTTGGTTTGGCTTTTGCATTAGTGCACAATTGAAAAACAAATGGTCTATTGATTCCATGGTAGACCAACACAACATAGACAGGTTGGGACTTTCGTTGAGCACTTGGTGTGCACACAAGGGGTCGCTCTGCAGCTGTCCAAGGGGTCATCCATAGCCAAATTTCAGGCATTTTAAGGGGTTGTTAGACCCCTCTTGTCCCAACGTGCGTCCGCCTTTGAGTAGTATCTTCCTTAAAAGAAAAAAAAGGGTTATAAATAGAACTTTTAAAGCTCTACTTCTTTTTAGAGGATCTTAGCCATACCTTTTCCTTTCCTCTCATTTTCATGACGTGACACTATACAAGCACATGTATTTCTTAACGGAGAAGGAATGTAAATTAGGTTATCCAAAATGAAGGAAATGCTATGAATAAATTCCCGTAAATTTATTAGTTAATTAAGTAGTTCGGAATATTTTTTTAATATTTATTATAAATGTAAGTTAGGTTAGTTGACAAAGACAATGAACCTGATTTTTTACACCAAAATTCGATTCCCTCCCTATTGTTTGTAAGAAAAAAAAAACATTTCTCATTTTTTAATTTAAATTAATTATGTAAAACTTCAATATGACTCAAATAAAAAAGAGAGGCGGGTACTTTACCTAACAAGTTCTCAAACGGCTATATATTTTTCAAAAATCAGTTTTGGCCCGTCGTCCCCATTTTCATGAAGCTCGTCTTCAAACGCCATTGCAGCTCTCTTACATCCTTAAATCTACAGAGCACCAAAAACCCATCACCCAAACAATCCCAAATCCTCCGACTCTGCAAGCTGGGCTTACTCTCCGATGCGATTCGGGTCCTGAACTCCATTGATTCCGGCGAAATCACCCTTAAACCAATCCTATACGCTTCGCTCTTACAAACTTGCACCAAAGCTGTTTCATTCAACCATGGCCTCCAAATCCATGCGCATGTCGTTAAGTCTGGCCTCGAAACCGACAGATTCGTTGGGAACAGCTTGCTTTCTCTGTATTTCAAGTTGGTTCCCAATATGTCCGAGACTCGGAGAGTGTTTGATGGTCTTTTTGTTAAGGATGTGATATCATGGACTTCGATGATAACTGGGCACGTTCGGGCTGGAAAGCCTGGAAATTCAATTGAAGTGTTTTATGATATGTTGAAGTTTGGGATTGAGCCAAACGCGTTCACTTTGTCTGCCGTGGTTAAAGCTTGTTCGGAGATTGGGGACTTGAGGCTGGGCCTGTGCTTTCATGGAGTGGTGGTGAGACGTGGGTTTGTCTCTAATCATGTTATAATTAGTGCTTTGATTAATATGTATGGGAGGAATTATAGATCGGAAGATGCGCGCCGGCTGTTCGATGAATTGACTGAACCAGGTGCTATATGCTGGACGTCGGTTATTTCTGCGTTCACAAGGAGCGATTTGTTTGAGGAAGCATTGTGGTTCTTTTATTTGATGCATAGATATCATGGGTTGTCTCCCGATGGTTTTACGTTTGGGACGGTATTGGCTGCTTGTGGCAACTTGGGGAGGCTGAGGCAAGGTAGAGAAATGCATGCTAAGGTAATTACATATGGACTTTGTGGAAATGTGGTTGTTGAGAGTAGCTTGGTTGACATGTATGGAAAATGCGGGTCAGTAGAGTATGCTCGACGTGTCTTTGATAGGATTCCCAAGAAGAACTCAGTTTCTTGGTCTGCGTTGCTAGGAGTGTATTGTCAAACTGGAGACTTTGAATCTGTCATTAAGCATTTCAGGGAAATGGAAGAGGCTGACCTATACAGTTTTGGAACTGTTCTTCGTGCATGTGCAGGTTTGGCGGCTGTACAGCAAGGGAAAGAAGTGCACTGCCAGTATGTGAAAAGGTGTGGTTGGAGAGATGTTATTGTAGAATCAGCTTTAGTTAATCTTTATGCAAAATGTGGTTGCATAGATTTTGCCCGTAGAGTTTTCACGCAGATGCCAGTTAGGAATTTGATAACATGGAACTCAATGATTTGTGGGTTTGCTCAGAATGGTGGAGGTGCAGAAGCTCTTAGAATATTTGATATGATGATTAAGGAGGGAGTTAAGCCCGACTATATCAGCTTTATTGGGGTTCTTTTTGCTTGTAGTCATGCAGGTTTGGTTGATCAAGGGCGAAACTATTTTATCTTGATGACAAAGGAGTACGGGATTAAACCTGGGATTGAACATTATTGTTGCACGGTTGATCTTCTAGGCCGTGCTGGGCTACTTGAAGAAGCTGAGAATTTAATAGAGAATACAGATTGTAGGAATGATTCTTCTCTTTGGGCAGTTCTTCTAGGTGCTAGCACAAGCTGTTCGAACTCCACTACTGCAGAGCGCATAGCCAAGAAAATGATTGAACTACAACCTGACTACCATTTGAGTTATGTTCTTCTAGCTAATGTGTATAGATCAGTAGGCCGATGGGATGATGCCTTGGAGATTGGGAGGATAATGCAAGATAGAGGGGTTAAGAAGACGCCGGGTAAGAGCTGGATTGAATCCAACAGTAAATTGGGTTCTTTTCTTCCTGCGGGTGATGTGGAAATTCCTAGAAGAATAAATTTTCCTGTTGTTATGGATATTGTCTAAAAGTGAGAAGAAATAGGAGTGAACCAACAATCCACTGTCAACCCATCCTTGATAAGATACTCACATTATGCAATTCAAGAAATGGTTGGTGGAGGCAATTGCATTGATGCATTCTTAGCTTTTCTCACTTCGATATACAGCTGGGAGCTTTACATTTTTTATATCACTAGAATTTTGGTTTAATCTCATTTTGTATGGTTAATTGGCGAGTGAGTGTAGATTTTGACCTTGACTTGTCAAAATAATAAGTTATCTTTTACTGTAGCAATGTTCAAATGAGATATCGATCACTTGCAAATTTTGGCATATCAGCCTGCATGAAAAATGAACAAGCACATAAAGCTTAAATCAAGTAGCAAAAATTGCATTCAGTGTTGGCATATTATTAAGATTTAATTTAACAAATGGGAAATACATACATGTTTAGTCAAACCCAGTACTGTTTATACAATCTTCAAATTATTCAGCTGTTTTCCTACCATACATACACAGTATGAGATGCATGCACAAATGCTTTTCTGTACAGTGTAACGCCATTGGGAGTTTTTCACTTCAAATAATTACAAATCCTCAAGATCTGAAGTAGTTTCATCAGGCTCAGCTTTAGTTTCGGAATCTGTTTGATGTTCTGAGTCGAACACATATTTCATCTCTTGGCTAACCAATTTGGCAAGGTCATGCCTATTGGCATCTGCATAGGCATCTCTTACAGCTCTGAACAGGGATTCATTTGGCTCTATTTCTTCATATTTCATCTGGCTGTATATCCGCTTCACACCTTCAACCATACCAGCTTTACCGTAACAACCCACTAGGTTAATATACGTTACGAGGTCTGGTTCCAGGTCTTCATCTTGCATTTTCATGAACATGTTCAGAGCACTGTCAATTTCCCCAGCTGCCCCATAAGCATATATAGCAACATTGTAAAGAAAAGAATCAAGTTTTACATCAGCTTTTGTGAATTTTTCACACGACTCGAGCGCCATAGCATGCATACCAACAAGAGAGAAAACATAGGTGATGATAGCTTGCCTAGAGTAAGGTTTCCCTTCATTGTAAGATGATTCAAGCTGCGTTACTACTTCAATTGGAATACCTTTCTTCAATATAGTGAATAATACTTTAAAAGTTCCACTATCAGGCAAGATTTTCCGAGTTACCATCTCATGCAACAATTCTCCACATTCACGTAGCTGCCCATTAATGGCATAACATGACATTACCTTGTTAAATGAACCACAGTCCCTTATTAGACCTGAAAGTTTCATTTCCTCTGCTACATCAATGGCTTCATCAAGCATGCCCACATTCTTGTAAAGATAAATCATGATGGCATATGTTATCTCATCTGCCCAACCCTTTGCTCTCAATTTTTCAAAAATCAATTTGGCTTCAGATACCATTCCAAGATCTGCATAGAGATTGATCATACTGTTAGATGCAACAATATCCCAGGGACCCTCTAGATCTTTCAGCCTCTCATAGAGTACTTTTGCTCCATCAAGGCAGTCCACCTTACCATAAGCCTTTATCAGGGATGTAAGAACTATCTGGTTTGCAGAAATCCCAGATTCTTCCATGTGGCGAAAATACTTAAGTGCTTCTTCAACTCTGCCAGATTCCACAAATCCATTGATTAAAGAACCATACACAAATTCATTTGGTTGTACTCCTGAGTTTACCAAGTCTTGGTACACATCAACTGCATCAGAAAGCTGGCCAAGGCGAGCATAGCATGCAATAAGAGCAGAGAAGGCTAGAGAGTGTGGCTTAAAACCCATTTCACGCATTTCTGTTAAAACATCCCTTGCCTGTTCCACCAAATCACCTCCTGAGAACATTTGAATGAGAGAATTATATGTGCATTTATCAGGCCAAGTCCCATGATTTCTCATGCCCTTGAAGAGAGAAAAAGCTTTATCATAAAGCTTTGCCTTACCATAAGCTTTGATCATAACATTATATTCCACAACATCCTTCTTCTGTCTCACTGAGTCTTTCTTCCTATAGAAATGACCTCAGCTTCAGTCCAAAATCCCTTTTCAGCATATGCATCTATAATTGCTGCACATGTCTTTGATGAAAGCCCACCATTTAATTGACATTTCTCATAAAAAAACTTCGCCTGATCAAGCTGTCCCTCATTAATATACATCTTGATGACACCAGGAACAGAATGCTCATCAATTCGCACACCAGATTTCTCCATACTCCGAATCACAGTTTCCACATCTTGGACCATGTTTCTCTCACATAATACATGAAGAACTGTCCTGTGAGATACAATATCTGGGGAAAGACCCACCTCTCTGATTTTCCTATAACAGTTCAGAGCAGCATCAATGTTCCCTGCATCAGCATACAGAGACAGAAGAATGTTATAAGTTCTTGTATCAGGAGATATTCCCCTTTCTTCCATCTTACCAAGCAAAGCTTCTGCTTCTGACAAATGCCCATGACTTCCACAAGTAAAGATCATAGTATTGAAAGTAATAGCATCCATTGCCACACCAGATTTCATCATTTCTCCAAACACATTAGCTGCATCGTCAAGACGTCCTGCCTTCCCATACAAATCAATCAAAGCATTATATGTCGATGTTTGCCGTGGTTTTCGGATAGAGTTCTCTGTATCCGATGAGGCCTTAATCTTTGAAGTGGGAATTCTCCCACCTGTCTTGAAAAGCTCAGTGGACAAGAAATGCTTAAAACTAATAGGCTCTAAGCCAGAATCATTCACAGAATCACCCATAGAATCTAAATCAAGTTCATCGAGCTCAATCTTGCCATTGCACCAATCCTTATAAAACTTATCTGCCCTATCAAACTCCCCTGCATCCTTCAAGGCCTTAACAACCGTATTCATTGTAACATCATCCGGGAAAATTCCCCTTAGTTTCATGTGCTTGATCCACAAAAGCGCTTCTTTCACAAGGCCTGCTTTCCCATACACATCAACGAGCATTGCATATGTATTGTTCGTCGGGAGAACACCTTTTTTCGCCATTTCAATCCAACAAAGCCTTAATTCATCCCATTTCTGAGCCCTACCCAGCTTTCGAAGAACCACATTATAGTGTATTACATTGGGTACATACTCCTTTTGTGACTTGAACCACTCGAAAACACGCACAACTCTTTCCCACCTTTTCTGTTCTTTGAGAATCACAGTCTGTTCTTTTGGATTCAAATTTTCGCCACACGAATTAAGGGTCTTTTCAACATCGTTTTCGGACCGTAAAGACTGCAAAATCGAAGGCAATACGCCACCATACGCCTTCTTCTTACCATTAATTGAAGAACCTTTTGTGGGCAAAACCAATGTTTCCGAATCACACTGAAGCTTAAACCCTACAAAAGCCCTAGGACCTCTCGAATTCTGCTTCTGAGCTCGTGAAGTCACAACATGGTTAATATTTTGAGGAGTGGACAAGGCATAAGGAACAGGGTACAGTTGCCTTCTTGCTAAGCCGTGATTGTGGTGAGTAAAGTTAAATTCTAGAAAGGCCCTAGTTCTGAAAGGACATTGGGGATTTCGAAGCTTACTTGACGAGAAGGTGCGATTGTGCATTGAGCTCTGGAAACTTTCTTGCCCTAATTCCATGGAACTGCAACTCTGGCTGTGAAGCATCATGGCTTTGTGCTTTGAATTTTGAAACTTGCTACTCGGGGCTTAGGGTTTTTCAGCTCCTAAAGAATTAGGTTTAATGGAGGACTTAAGTTTCTCATTCCTGCTGCAGCCCCTGGAAGTTGGTCCTCTTTCGTGTAGGAACAAGCTGAGCCTCAGGGCTAAAACCGACAAAAGAAATTTTCGAAATCTTGGTTTTTTATTGATTTTTTTTTTCTGTCTGATGTTTAAAGTTTCTGTTTCAGTCTCTGCACTTTCTTCTTTTCTTTATACCTATCAATTAATTAAAAAAATAATTAATCTTTACCACAAAAAATAAGTTTATTATTAAAATAATATTAGACAAAACATTCTGTTTATCCCCAGAAATTAAACTTTTTTTGTTGTTATTGTGACCAAGGTCTTAAATATCGGTAGTTTCGGAAATATCGATGGTTCAAAAACACGGATATATCGATGGAAATATCGGGAAAATATCGATATCGATAAAAATTGGATAAAAACCACGGAAATTGTGATAAATACATGGAAATTTTTAATGAAACTTTATAAGAAGTTTATTTAGTCAATCATCTATTATTTTGACACAAAAAATTGGAAGGAAATGAATTGCATAGTGGGTTTGAGTGATTTAAGTTGATTATATTGCGAGCTGACAAACTCTGTGACTTAGAAAATATGGAGTAATTAATGAAGAGAATTAAACACCCTATAGTAATTTATTTATCAGTTTTTAGTACAATATTTTACGCATTATAAATTGCATGGTAAGATACATGTGTAACCTTATTTCACATTATTCATTAGACATGGTACACGTTCTTATATTTATTATTTATCAAAAATTGAAAAATAATTAAACCAACTTGACTTTTCATGAAAATTAGGCACTTTACCATACTTAAAAAATAATAGTGAAGATTGAAAATTAACTAAGAACATAAATAAATTTATCAAAGGAAGAATTAAGTAGTAAACAAAGAAAATAATTATAGAGATTTAAGTAATTAAGCAACAATTTGAAGGGGAATTTAGTAATGTAAGTACTTATAATGAATAATAAAATAATCAATAACATTAAATGGATTAAATAGAAAAGAAATAAATTATATTAAGTAATTAAGTAATTGATCAACAATATAAAACAATAAGCAATTATGTTAATTTTTATTTTGAGAAACAGCTCACATGTATTATAAATACATATTCTATAGCTTATTATTACAAAGTGAATGTCAGCGTGATGGTTAAGTGGTTGCAAAAATTCCAACTTGAGAGAGGTTCGAATCCCACAATGCGCTGAGTTTAAATTGTTTTATTTTTGACACAGTTCATTAAAACTTACGAGAAAATAAAAAAATTTAAAAGAAAAAACACCTGCAAATTCCTAATATGCTGTATGTGGAGAGACGAAACTACCCCTATGGCTTTTGAATTCTGCAGACCCACCATAAATTATTGTGGGGGCGTGCGCAGAGGAGCCAATTCTGTCTCTGTCTTTTTAAAAAAATATCCCTCACATTATATCAAGTTGTGTGAGATCTGCACAAACAAACCCATCCCCCACAAACCCTTTCTCTCATTTCTCTCTCTCTCTCTCTCTCTCTCTCTCTCTCTCTCAGTTCTCAATCTTCAGCTAGTGTATTGACAAACAAAAATGGCGAACTACACGACCCCAGTTTTACCTTTTCTTCTTTATTTATCTATTTGGTTTTCGCCAGGTTTTTCTTTTGCTCCCTATTTTGCGTTTATTCACCTCGATTTTTTTCTTTCTCTAATTCAGTTGTGGTTTTGCTTTCTGATTTTCTTTTTCTTTTGTCCCTAACAATGCTTTTTAGAAATTGTTCAAGAAAACCCAAACTCAGCCATCTTCTACCTTTACCTGAATCGCCCGAATCATCGAAACGCTCTATCGCGCGACTTCTCCACCGAATTCCCCAGAGCCCGCTCGTGCCTCGACCAAAACCCAGATGTCAACGTCATCGTTCTTAGCCAATTTCATTTATTTTTCAGATTCTCAACAAATTTAATTTATTTTTCAGTTTCAATCGCGATATTATCGATATTCTCGATAATATCGCGATATATTGCCCAAATAAAGCATGAATGAATAGGAAATTTTCGCCTCCGATATTATCGCGAAAATATCATCGAAAATATCGATATATTGACGATATATAAGTGGATATAAGCTAAAATATCGCTTACTCAAAAAAACGAAATTATCGGCGATATTTCGCCGATAATTTCGAAATTTAAGACCATGATTGTGACCATCTTCATAGCCTTTGCAAGATGGCGGCCATGATTTTTATATGGTTGGCACTGAAAAAATATTGGAGAGGGAAACTGTTATTGCATTTTTTCTTTCATTGTATTATAAGAAGGCCAAAAGTCACTTTTGGTCCCTGTAGTTTTACACTTCAATCATTTTTGACCCTGTCGTTTCAATTCCATCAAGTTTACCATTGTAGTTTCATACTTGTAGCAATTTAAGGACAATCTTAATTTCTGTCAAATTATTCTTAACTTCTGTTATCTATTCAAGGGTATTTTAGTTCAAACTTGCATACCCTCCCCAACAAGCCAACACTCAAGAACAGTACCACCCAACCTCAGCTAGCTACCATACCTCTATAACTAACGCCCACCAAAGCCTCCCAAGGCCGCCCCAACCCCATGATATCATGGACTCATAGATCTATATGTATTTAACAATTTGTGCAAGAAAAGTACTGAATGTTAAAATAAATAAATAAAGCAACAAGAACACAATCAACAATTGAACAAAAACATAAGGAACCCAAAACATAATTGGGCTAAAATTAGAGGGGCAACGGGTCTGCACAACCCCCACCAAAAGTCCCACATCCAATCTCTCCTCAATTTGCCTTCTCTCTCCCAACTTGATCTCATACATATTGCTTGGAGATGTCAGCCGATCTTGGGGAAACTATTGGAACATAGCTATCGGCTTACTAGCTTATGCCTTGTGCATTTGTTGGGGTTGGGGCAACCTTGGGAGGCTGTGTTGGCTTTCAGTTACAGGGTGTGGTGGCTAGCTAGGTTGGGTGGGACTGCTCGTGACAGTGACAGGTTGGGGGAGGGGATGCAAGTTTGGACCAAAATACCCTAAATAGATAACAAAAGTTAGAATAATTTGATGGAAATTAGAATGGTCCTTAAATTGCTACAATTATGAAACTACAATAGCAAAATTGAAGGAATTGAAACTACAAGGTCAAAAGTGGTTGAAGTGCCAAACTACAGGGACCAAAAGTGACTTTTGGCCTTATAAGAAATTAGGTCGAGTACGAGAGATTCTCGTGTAGAGGTATCGTACTCTCTCACAAAAGGTGGGTCTCGGAATTGAGACACATGCAATACTTAATTTTTGTGAAAAACTACCGCATGAGAGAACCCTACAAAAGATTTATTCATGTGTCTTATTAATGCTTGCTTAAAAATATGAAGCGAGAAAGTCATAAGAAATTCAAAATTGTACGAGACAATCAAAAGAAGCCTCTGTAGCTTGATTTATCATGGCCTCTGTGACTAAAATTTCAACTATTCAAGGA